>MU224451.1:4187318-4209818 GCA_018584345.1 Thuja plicata
TATTTTAACTACTTTTGTATTTTCTCAAGAAATATTATTAGAAGAATTATTTATAGAGCATTTGAATTTTGAAATCTAGAGGTAACTTTGAAAAATATGAAATGAAAAAGATAAGAAAACTATAGAGATATATTTATTCTGGTTAGATATGCATATAGGATATGTGTGTTTCTGGAATAGAAACAACGACATGTACATTGGAATGGGCAGTAGCAGAGGTAATTAGAAATCCGCATGTGATGAAGAAATTACAAGAAGAAATTGATTTGGTAGTTCAAACAGATGAGAAAATTATAGATTCTCATATTAAAAGGATGGAATACTTACATTGTGTACTTAAAAGAGACATTGAGATTGTATCCTACAGTACCCTTGCTTATTCCCCATGAATCTACAGAAACATGTATTGTGGAGGGAACTCATTATAATTACTTGATACCAGCAAAAACAAGGCTTATTGTTAATGCTTGGGCAATAGGAAGAGATCCAAAAGTATGGAAAGGTCCCTTGGAATTCAAGCCTGAAAGATTTGTGGGTAAAGATTTGGATATAGTTAAAGATCCAGAATTAAGGATGATTCCTTTTGGGGCAGGAAGGAGTTGTCCTGGTTTTTCCATGTCCATCGCCACCATTGAGTTTGCATTAGCACACCTCTTTCACTATTTTAATTGGAGAAGTGAGGGAGAAATAGACATGAATGCATTTTTTGGGGCAACCATTCCTAAAAAGGAGAATCTCTTTTCTATTCCAACGTGGAGGTTAACAGGGAATGGGCCTAGTTGAAGCAATATAAAATGTTTATGAAAAAATGCATGATACTTTTATTTGAATAATATAATTTATAATCATAATAAATAAATGTTAAGTTTATTATAAGATGAATGAACATCAATATTTTATATGTATTTACCTTTTTTTTTAAAATTATTTCATATTTCAACACAGTTTGACTGATAAATCTCTCAAATAACATCCTGATAAGTAAACAATGTAATTTTATTCAAATTTGTGAGAATTCTTTATTATGCTTACTGTTTTTTGTTAATATTTTGAAAGGTCATCAAATGATTGATATGCACAATTGTTGAAGAATATTGTTGATTAAATACTTTTCACTAGATATATTGATTTTTTTGGTATCATATCCAACTTTGGGTTGTTCCCATATCCTTTATAAGCTACCATGTGTTGTCTCCTTCTCTATGTTATGTTATGTATCTAGCTTGACTTTACTGAAATATATAAAATACATATAAAAATATATACTTAGTTATTATTTATGCTAAAAATATAAATGTTAAAATAAAGTTAAATCTAAATATTATTTTGATATTAATAAAAAAAAATTTATTAATAAATCCTTATAATTATGTTTATAAGTTTTATTTATTCTTTAAGTTGAATCAAGATTATAATGTACTATTTATATTGTACTCGTATTATTCTTTTTACTATTTGAGATCATGATATCTTGAGACGATATATTATTTTAACTACTTTTGTATTTTCTCAAGAAATATTATTAGAAGAATTATTTATAGAGCATTTGAATTTTGAAATCTAGAGGTAACATTGAAAAATATGAAATGAAAAAGATAAGAAAACTATAGAGCTATATTTATTCTGGTCAACTATAACGTCCATATATATATTTGTTTTAAATGAATAATTATTAGACACATGTTTGTGCTATAATAGTGGATTGACCACCCTGAATTAAAACAAATAATATGGGAATGGTGGAATGTGGACATTCGTGGGACTGCTATGTATCGGGTGTCTAAGAAACTCAAGCATATTAAACAAAATATTAAGGTTTGGAGTAAGGAAATGTTTGGGGACATCTTCAAAATAAAGCTGAACTTGCAAAAGGAACTTGACTTTATTCAGGATTTTATTTAGCAGATAGGTTTGTCTCAGGACCTGAAGGAGATAGAGTCGATGCTTTTGGCCAAGACTAATAACATCATCTCTAAAGAGGAACTGTACTAGAGACAAAGGTCTAGATTGTTGTGGCTTAAGGCTGGAGATAAGAACACCAGGTTCATCCATTTTTCTACTTCCAAACATCAGGCCTCTAACAGAATCTCCAAGCTCAGGGTAGCCTCTAGTATGATAAGCAACAGTAAAGAGATTTCTCTAGCTATGGTTTATTTTTTTTCTTCTCTTCTCTCCAAAGATTAGTCGCTTTTGTTGGAAAATCAGGCTTTAATCCTTGACTTTATCCCTTATTTAGTGGATGATCCTATGAACAAGTTTTTGACTACCATTCCTTCCTCTGAGAAAGTAAATAAAGCTGCCTTCTTGTTTAAGGGAGACAAATCCCTGGGTCAAGACGGATTCCCCGGATTCTTTTTTCATAAATTTTGGCATATTGTTGCAAATGATATTTGTCATGTTGTTAAAGAATTCTTTGGTTCCAGAACCTTGCTTAAGGAGATTAATGCGACCTTTATTTGTTTAATTCCTAAATCCCCTGGTGTTGATTCTGTTGACTCTTTTCGACCGATAAGCCTATGTAATTCAGTGTGCAGAATTTTGTCTAAGGTTCTTACCCTTAGGTTGTTGGCTATTCTCCCTCAAATCATCTCACCCTAACAGAGTGGCTTTGTTCTGGGGAGGCAAATCTTGGATTCCATTATGAAGGTTCATGAGGTCATTCACTCCACCCACTCTTCCTCTAATCATAGTTTCCTACTGAAGCTCGACCTCTTGAATGCCTATGACCGGGTGGACTGGGAATTTTTAATCAAGATTCTCCAATCCTTTGGTTTCAGTGAGAAATTATTGCAGCTTGTTTCCCAGCTTATCAGTACCTTGATGGCTGCTATCATTGTTAATGGTTCCTCTTCCAGATTCTTTAAGCCCACTCAAGGGATCTGTCAAGGGGATCCTATATCCCCTATTCTCTTTGCTATCTTGGCGGAAGGTCTTGGTCGATATTTTCATAAACTGGCCTCTGAAGGTTTCATTCAGGGCCTTATTCCCTCCTCTTCTTTGAGGCCTTGTTCTCATGAGTAATTCATCAATGACACAGTGATTATGGGGTCTTCTTCTATCTAGGAAGCCAAGAGGATTAAAAAGGCCCTTATTATCTACTCTTTAGCCACATGACAAACTATCAATTAGCAGAAAAGTTCTATGTTCTTTATTAATACTCCCGTGGATAGGCAAAATAGGATTTCTCACATCTTGGGGTGTGATATTGGGTCTTTTCCTGTTTCCTATCTAGGCCTCCCTTTGGGGTTGAAACCCCCTAACTCTTTTTGGGCATGTATTGTGGATAGATTTAGTAGGAAATTAGTTGGTTGGAAGGGAGCTCTTCTTGGCCAAGCTTGTAAACTCCAACTTTTGAAGGATTCTTTGCAAAGCCTCCCCATATATGCAATGAGCTTATTCAGGATCCCAGGAAAAATTACCAAAGTGATAGAATCTATTCAGAGAAATTTCCTTTGGACTAGAGTGGAAGAAAAAAAGAGACTAGCCCTAGTGGCATGGGACAAGGTTTGTACCCTAAAGAAATGGGGAGGTCTCGGGATAATTCCATGAAAGGTTATTAACCAGGCTCTTCTAGCTAAGCTAATTAGGCGAATATATGGTGAAAATAAAGAATGGAATGACATTATTAAAAAAATATATCTCTTCTCATTCCCTCACATGTCAGATTTTATGAAGTCTAATGTGAAGGTGTAGGGTTCTTTCATTTGGAATAGTATCCAACAAGCTAAGGAAATGACTTTTAAGGGAGCCAAGTGGCTTTTGGGTATTGGAAGGAGAATCTTGTTCTGGGATGATTTCCGGGCAAAAGATCTTCCTCTAATTTCCATTCCTACTTTTCAACCTATTATTGATTTTTGTAAATTTAGATTGGGTTTGTATGTTTCATATTACTGGCAAAATCAGAACTGGGTTGACCTTTCAGAAGTTGATTTCTCACTTAAACCTCTCATGGTAGATTTGAATATCTGGAAAGTGGAAAATTAAAAGGAGGATATGTTCATATGTGGAAAGCTTCCATTGGGTCTCTATTATGTGGCTTTAGCTTTTGAGATCTTGATTAAAACCCTGGACCCTCTTCCTTTCTGGTGTGAGGTTTGGGATAAAAGGCTCATTCCAAAAATTAACATATTTTTTTGGATGGTATTGCAGAACAAGATCTTGACCATTGAAAACCAACAAAAAAGAGGAATGGTCCTGCCGAATAGATGTTTCATTTGTAAACAGGAAGAGGAGTCAGTTTTCCACATGGCTATTGATTGCAGTTTTTCTGGAGATGTTTGGTGTCTTTCCCTGCAAAGCTAGAATATTTAGTGGATGTTTCCGAACAATTTGGAAATTTTTCTCAAACAATGGAGAAATGAAGTTATTCCTGTTGTGAGCTCTCTATGGAATATTATAGCTCCTCACATCATCTGGAAACTTTGGTGAGAAAGAAATGATAGAGTTTTTCATGATAAGGATTTACCTCCGGTGGTCATAGTGGAAAATATTAAAAGAAGCATTAGAGATAATTGCAATATGTTTAGTGGTGATGTGTTGGATTCCAATGCTAGAGTTTTGAATGGCACTATGGCTCTTTCTCCATCCAGGTGGGAGAATGCCATTTAGATTTCCCCTCCAATTGGCTGGATTAAAGCTAATTTCAGTGGTGTTGTGAGGGGTAACCCAGGCCCTACGAGTTGTGGTGGTCTTATCTGTGATGACAAGGAAAACTATCTTGTAGCCATGGCCTTCCCTATTGGGGTCCCATCCAATCACCTGGCGGAAGTGATGGCCCTACTGCAAACTCTAGGCTAATCAATGAAACTATGCCCTTGAATGTATGGATCGAAGGTGATTCAATGAATATCTTAAACTACATTAAAGGGAAAACTAAGCCATCATGGTCAGTCAAGGTAATTATTGATGAGGCTTCCTTAATCATTAATTCCTTTTCCAATGCAATCATTTTGCATAAATTTAAGGAAGCAAACTGTACAATGGATGAGCTAGCTAACATAGCAGTTAAGGCCGAGGGTATCATGACCTGGCACAGAGTTAGTGATTTGATGGTTGAGGTGAGAGCCAAGTTGGATTATGATCTTACTCATAGAAAATGAGCAAATTTGGAAAATCTAAAAAAGCTCTCATGAATTTACGGCTTTCATTAATTGCTGGCAACATGATTATGAAAAGGTGTGTCTTTCCCAAAAAGGTTAAATGCAGACACGCATTCTTTGGTGGTTTTGAAAATTTGGTCTTGGAATTTTTTCTTTGCCTCTGCTTATCTTCCACTATCATTAGCTATCCTCAAGGTATCATGGGGGTGGGTTAAACAGAAAGGAGCCAAAAAATTATAACAAATGGAAAACCCAAATAGACATCTGTGATAAAATTAACAAGAGAGGCCTCACTAACTATATGGAGCACCTTCATGGCTCCAAAGATGCTGTCACGAATGCTATTGTGGAAAGATGGAAGGACAGGACTATGGTGATTAGAGGCATGGCCGTTAAGATCACTGAAGATTTGATAGCGGAGGTTACAGGCTTAAACACAAAAGGAATAAAATTTTATAGAGACAAAAAGATTTCCCAGAAGGCTATTCAACATTTCCCTAAGGATAGAGTGGAAGCAGACAGCCTGGTGAAAGACTGTGGAGGGTGTTATGATGTTATCTCCATTAAAGATTTTTGGGCTAAATTTCTAACGACGATCATGGAGTATGTGTCTTTGGATGGGAGATACAAAAGGGCCCATTCTTATCACTTTGTGTTGTTATGTCATTTTTGACACAAGGTGAGAATTTCTTTCCCCTTCTACTTGTTGCAATCACTTCGTTATAGCATTACTAACCAAAATCCTAAGGATAGTAAGCCCATTATGCATTCGGGCTTGATTCTGTTGATTGTTGAACATGTTAAAAAAGTTGTAGCCTCCAGTCCTCTTATTATTTCCACTAGAGATTCAGGCTCTCCAAAAGCCAAAAAATGGCATAGGGTTGGAGATGATAAGGTGGAACCGACTGTTAAAAAGATGAAGTTTGAAAAAAATAAGGGAATAGACATAGACTCAGATGTTGTGAGTGTTGATGGTTATGATGAGACCGACTACACTCCCCACTCACAGTTTGATGACGAGAGTAAAGAGTCTCTTTTTTTTTTGGTGAGTGCCTCTGATGAGGAAGAGGTTAAAACTAAGGGAGTCCATAGTGTTAAGGAAAAAGGTAAAATGTCTGAGGCTGTTGAGGAGGATGTGGGTGGTCAAAAAGTACCTATTTTGGTAAATATGGGAGTTTGGAAGAGTATGACATCCCCATTTCTCTGAAACTTGAGGTTCTTATGGAGGTGTAGTCAGAACAGAAAGTGGAAGATATTCTAGGGAAAGAAAATGTTGAAAAGGACCATACCCTGCTTCCTCTAAGAACATCCCTTTCTCTAAACTGGTGGATATGCAAGAGAGGAATGTCCAACTTCTCTAGGAGGACATGGATGACCAAATTGAGCCCCCATTTGGGGTTCTTCAAATTGAAAAAGCCATGTCCTTGTACTCATTTTGACTGATGAAATGGGTATTTAAGGAAATAAAAAGTCTTCATCTGAACTTTAGAGCTCTGTCTGCTCATGCTGATCTTATTAATTCTGTGTCAGTAGGGGATGATGACAATCAAAACAATGAGGATGGGAAAAATCTGAAGTCTCTGCATGAGAGACTGGACACTCTGGAGGATACTGTGAAAAACATATGAAGGACAATAATGTCTTCATGGGTACTACTATGGAGTGTTTTAACTCAATTAAATTTGAGATGGATTGCCCCACTGTGAAGATCGATGGCGATAAAGATGACAATGAAGATGATGGATTGGGAAAGCGTACGTGTTCAGCTAGGAATAAGATAATTCAAGACAGGATTTTGGAACTGTCAGATTTCAATGCGGCAATCAAAAAGGTCTCAAAAGCAAAGAACGAAGTAGTGGGAACTCTCCTGGAGTTTGTGTAGCTCTAGTGTTCCCCTATTTTTTGGTGTTTTGACTTTTGGCTTCTGGCTGCCGGAGAGTCTAGCTGGTTTCTGGCTTTTTCTCTGGTTTTCTATTTTAATCTAGGTTAGCATGTTGGGTCCCAGTCATGTCTTTGTTTAGTCCATTTTATGTTGTGTATCTTTTTTCTTTGAATGTAAGGGGTTTTAGGTCCCCATAAAACCTATTTTTAGTAGCAATAAAAAACTATTGAATAGAATTATACAAGACTTGAGCTATATTTCTATTGCAATACAAGCTCAAATAGATGTTAGAATTTAAGATCTTATGATAGTAATAATTATAAAAAAGATTTAAAATAAATTTGGTGAGAATCATGCAACACTAAATGTATAGATTAACATGATAAACATGGGGAAATCCTTTTCAGGGTGAAGACCCCATGAATGCATCATTTTAATTAAAAAAAGAAATATAGTCTATCATCTATTCATGAAATCTAGGGACACTTCTCTTTACTTCCAAATGATCCATAATACCTTCTATGCATAGTGATATAACTCACTATTAAGCTCCAAATTCACATATCTCTCAAATGAGAAAGAACCTCCTTACAAATAAGAGGAAGGTTGACTTCCGTAGTCACATCTTTCCAATAACTCTCATTCATAAAAAAATAAATAATCTAATAAATATTACATTATAATTCTTTCAAATGGGATATGCTTATAAAGCATATAACATATAAGGTTTTATAGCCTTATATTAGAACACATTATATAAATATTATAGGGGTAAAAAGCTCTAATAACATTGTGTTCTAACACTACCCCTTAATGTTAGTAGGGGGCATTACATGTCAATTTCCATAAAAGAAAAAATGGAGTACCCTTGTCTTCTTTGGAAGTGATGAATAGGAAAACAAATATATACCAACATGAAGATCATGCATTTCAAACAACATGAAATTTATCTTGTCATAATTTATAATCTTGATCTTATAAAAATGAAGCTATGGGGTCTTATAAAAAATTATATTGAAGTAAAATAACTTCAGATAAGATTGTCCATTTTCATGTATCCATTTGAACTCTTCCATAAATCTTCAAAGCCCTAGTGATTCTTCAAGAAGTTTTTTTTTTTGTTTCACCCTTTGACTCAAGAAATAATAGAAGACAACCTTTTTATAGAAGCATTGAACCATCCATGTAGTAGTACTTCCAATATATTTATGAAGGCGTAATCTAAAATACAATCACCAATATAGTCGGTAACATAGAAATCAATTAAACTTGATTCTTGGTTAAAAGAAAAAATATATAATTTTATGCATTTATTATTTGCCAAAGATCATATAATATTCCTCATAAATTTAGGTTAAAGTCCAATGATTAGTATCAAGGATATCAATAGATATTTAAATATGAACATAGTCTTGTGAGTAAGTATTCACATTTCTTCTAATGAATACTATTAATTTCTTAGGGTAAAAGGTCTATAAAGAAATTAAACAATGGGTGACCTATCATTTTTAGGCATGCTCCACAACACTGCATTGGGACGATAACACCCATTTTGATGACTAATATAATTTATAAAAAAAGAAATAAAATGCAACATATAGTGAAAACAATATATATGTAAAGAGATGTCTTACAAAAGAATAAGAAACATAATTTAGCTCTATCTATCAATGAAATGTAGATTTAAAGGAAAATCAAGAAACTACGTCATCAAAACTTCTTCTTCTTCATTATGTCGAAGGCATTTCATATATGAAATGCATCGACTGGGTTTTCAAATCAACAGTTTTATTCAAATAAAGGACATGCAAGACGATTGTAGCATTCAGAACCGTTGATCATTTTCATATTTCCTGTGGTGCCACTATGACCTTCTTTGGCAATCAATGGCTGAGATTCTTTCTTAACTGTGCAAGACAATGAAAGTTTCTCGTTGATATTTTTAGTTACGTCATTACACCTATCCACTATTGTTCTGCTCATAAATATTCTATCATCGCACTTCTCATTGGTAATTATCTTTTTGAAACTTCAATCTTGTACTGTTCCACTAAGATCGCCAGCTCCTCAGCATTTATCACTCTCTCATTAATCTGTCAATCGTATCACTCATATCAAAAGTATTTATAAACTTATTCGTGATTTAAAATTGATATCATGAAGGAAGAAAATGAAGTGTTCCCTCTTTCTTCAAAGATATCATTTTTTATTTAAAAGTTTCATAAATCAAACCACTCAAAAAAAGGAGAGTTATTACTAGCACTTGCACCATCTGGGTGCAAGGGGTTCGCTAACTATAATTCTTCATCCGAATTGAATTGTCAGAAATAAGAGAGCAAAAATAGTATTGGTTACTGTAAAGAGCAAGCAGTATATCAGGCAGTATCATTGAATACACACAGCATTGGAAACACCTTTGTAAACACCAGTACAAACCTTTTTGGGCTACCAAGACAGCATCACATTGCTCTTTATTCAGAGCATAAGTCAATTCTTTCAACAAAGTTAAGGCACTCAGTTTAAGTAAACAATTCAAACCAACTCCTTATGCCAAAATTCTGTCCAGCAAGATATATGTACTTGGAATTGTAGATAAGAAATATTTTCATTTCAAGGGATTCAAAAAACTAGACAAAGAAAGAAAATCAAAATAGAGAATCCTTAGAACAGTAGCGTAGTGTGGCTTTATATAACTAAATAAGATAACATTCATACAAAAGGATATAAATTTGAATACAAAATGCAGTTTCAATCTAGAGAGAAGGACCATATAGAAACTGTTAAAAGACTTATAATTTCCAAGCGATTTTTTTTTACTAATTTTTAACTTTCCCTGCTTTTCAAGTAGCTTATTGCATATCATACATCTGATTTATTAAAGTCAATACAATTGCATCACCAATGTTCACTTAACATCACCACTTTTCAAGTAGCTTATTGCATATCATACATTTAATTCTCTAAAGTCAATACAATTGCATCACCAATATTCACTTAACATCACCAATAATCATTACAAGAAGATTGTCCTTGTTTGGAAGTTGAGTGTCAAACAATTTTTGAGACAATTGCATTGTCATTCTGGAAATCAAATCAGCAATTTAAATTATTTGTTGAATAATATATACTTCTATCTCCATTCCTATCTTATATGTTTCTTCCCTAAACTTTCATAACTAGTTGTAGGTTTCCTGATCCTAGAATTGGATGTATTTCATGATTTATATCTATTATCTAAATTATTATCTAATCTGGTTGAAGGTTTCAAAAACTCATCTTCTTTTTGAGAGAAAGGACTATAATTTTATATCTCTAATTGTATTTTGCTATTTTCTTCACTTGGATTTATGAATTCAGGGCATACCATAAGGTGGTCAAAGAAGGGGACACTCCATACAACTATAGAAGTAATTGTATGCTTTAGTTGTTGTAATTAATTCCTTACGAGTATATAATGCACATAAGTTCTAGCAGTTAAGTGTGATGCCAGTGTGACTGCCAATCAACTCCAGAAAATTAGTGCTTTTGCGATGTAATGTTTGTTAGTTGAAAACTTTTTAAAAAAGATTCAATATAAATTTACTGTGGTATTTCTATTGAAAATAAAAGTACTTTCTTGGTAGTTTTCCATTTTCCTTTTGGCATGTTTGTTGCAGGTGAGTAGAATGGGTGAGTTTGATAGGCTAAACATAAGGACTCACTATAGCTTAATGCACCAAAACGTTGCATCCATACCCATACATGCTATTGAAACTTGTGTAAAATGACAAAGGAGATAAGTTGATAATTTCCACCGATTCATCAATCCCAGCTAAGAATTACTGGCTTGCAAGAGAGAGAGATCCCGTCCCCAATAGTCAACAGGCACATTTATATGTATAAACTAAATAGAAAATTGATAACAGATAAGTATGGACCAGAAGAGAGCAATTGTCATTATAAACCAAGCAAATACAGAAAGTGCGTTGTGAGGTAGGCCAAAATTAAGAGAAGCTCAGAATTGGAGGAATTAGTTGGTGAGGGAGATTCAAATACTATTTTGCAATTCATTATGGTACATAATAAATAAGCTCTAGACAAAATGTACCAAAGACAAAAAAAAAAAAAAAATGTAAATTTTTTTTCAAATTCATGAAAACACTGATTTTTTTGCAATTTTTTTGTGGTTTTCAACCACAAAGTATGCAGATCATGAAGAACAGATGCTGAAAATTTTGCAAAAATCTGTTAGATTTTCTGACTTTTTAAATTTGGTCAATAATACATTTTGTAGGGATCTTAGCCGTGTCCTTAATTAATTATTCAAATTCACAAAAATATCAATACAATTATGGTCCATGGAAGAATTTAATACTAATTCATAAGACGATTTCAATAAAAAAACATCTTTCTACACATACCCCTGTGTGGGACTTTCCCATTTTAATCTTTCTACACATAACCCTGTGTGGGACTTTCCCATTTTATAGGCCAATCTACATGACAATGAAAACAAGCCCTAACAACATGGCAGCTCCTTGCAATGGCTCTTTCTATGTCATTCAAGCAGGAATTTCCAAAATTATAAAATTGTCCGACATGAAATGTCTGGTCTGAACTCTAAAACCAAACAAAATTTAAAAAGGCGATAAAGAAAATAGTCCATTCGAACGTCAACTGAAACAAACAAACAAAAATAATAATACCCAAAAAGTTTCCACATGAAATGATTTAAATCTTATTTTTAGAAATTTGTATACATTTGTTGAAACAAAAAATAGAATTCAAATCGAGTAAAACTTATATGGTTCAATTTTACGAATGAAATATTGTAAATTGCATTACCGTTTTGGAAATCAAATCAGCAATTTCAATCAATACTCGTTTCTTTACAATCAGCTGAAGCATGCACCATGCTCTTCATGAGAATGGAAGTGAAGAAAACTCTAATAATTTGAGCCTCAGTAAAAATTGAGCCAAAATAGCCCAGGTTCCTTCAAATAACGAGCAGTGACTTTCACAGAGTGGCTTTATGTAATGTTTGAAGACAAGAAAGATCAAGTACTAGTTCTTCTATTAGCAGCCCAATATTTCTTACCAAAACTTTGTCTGAAATTGGAGGTTAACCCTATGGTGGTGGAGGATAAGCTTGTGGGCAACCAGCTAGAGGATACCCTATTTACGCTAAAAATTTAAAAGAAATAATGGATACGATGTTGACAGTAAAAAGATAAGAGAAAGATTTATTAGAGATATTTAGTAAAAAAAATAGTATTATATATTCATATTTCTGTATGGGTTTGGATGCACTACTATAAATATACATTTGTTGAAACACAAAATAGACTTCAAATCGAGCAAAACTTGTATGATTCAATTTTATTTATGAAATTTTTTAAATTGCATTTACCATTCTGAAACTATATTAGCAATTTCAATCAATACTCATTGCGTTACAAGCATTTGAAGCAAGCACCATGATCTTCATGAGAATTTAATGTGAAACAAATTGTAATCATTCTAGTCTCGGTAAAAATTGAGCCAAAATAGTTCAAGTTCTTGCAAATAGCGAGCACTGATTTTTATAGAGTGGTTGTATGTCATATTTGAAGACAAGAAAGAGCAGGTACCAGTTCTTGCATCAGCAATCAAAGATTTGTTCCAAAAACTTTGTCCAATCATCTCCTTGTTTCTTCCCATAAATTGGAGGATAACCCTGTGGTGGTGGAGGATAAGCTTGTGGGCAACCACATGGACGAGCCCCTGTTTATACTAAAAATTTAAAAGAAACAATCATTAGAAATATTAAGATTGGAATAAGAGCGTCATAGATTTATATTTTTGTATGGGTCTGGATGCTATGATATAAATATAATTTTTTTAAAACACAATTAACATAAAAAAAACTATATGGTTTAATTTTAAGAATGGAATTTCACAGTCACATAGTGAGCATTGTTACATGATCAGCTTTGCATTGTTAAGCTGAATTGCACGAGAGGGACGTGTTCTCTAGTCGAGATTCCTCATTTTTTTTGTATGATTGTGTACGCGTGGTTTTGCATTTTGGAAAATCTTTCAAAGGAGAAAATTTGCTAGAGGCGGAGGCTGTCCAAGGATTTGACTCTGGACAGAGTTGTGAATGTCAATCCTTGCCTTTTTGTTGTGTCGATGCTGACTGTTGCTTTCTATAGAGTACATCCTTGTGATTTGTGTATGGTTATTTCCCATTCCATTGTTATTGGTATATGTCTTCTACTGCCCCAGGGATACGAGGATTATTGTTACAATTTTGGGGTCTTCCTCATTCCATGGTGTTTCCATGTATTTTTTGATTCTTGTCGCTACGTATAGTGGTAGATCTGATAGTTTGTGCTAGGGCTATATACAATGTGTACTACTTCGCTGAGCGCTCTGAGTCTAATGACTGTACTGAATCTAAAATGCCCTGTGTGCTATCTGCAAGGCGTAGTAGTTGTGGAGGTGGGTGAGGCTCATGTCTAATGGTATTAATGTCACGTGTGATGGCATCTAGGTTTCTCTGAATATTCTCCCTCAGCTCTACAAGAGTGGGTGGAGGTGGAGGTGGAGGTGCCTCCTGACCTAAAAGCTCCTCAATATCAAAATGATCCATGGGTATATAATATGAAAATGTATATACATGAAAATTGACAATTACTATATAATTTACATTTTACCTTACAAAGATCTAATTTAGACTTATAATTAAATGCAACATTTAATTTAGAAATATAAATTAAAAAACATAAGAGAGAGAGAGAGAGAGAGAGAGAGAGAGAGAGAGAGAGAGATTAGGTCTTATTATATGTCTTATTATTCGGTATTAGGTAATTTTAAATCTTACTAATAATGTTAGGTCAGGCAACAGGTCCTAAGGGTCCTATCTCATCTTATTAGGTCTTAAGGGTAGACTATTACATCTTATTAGGTGGACTACTAGGTCTTAATTGGTCCTAATTGATCTTAATAAGTCCTATTAAGTCTTAAGGCTCCTATTAGTTCTTATTAACTTGCATATTAGGTCTTAATAGGTCTTGTAGGTCCTATTAGGTATTGTTGGTCTTATTAGGTCCTAATCTAGGTCTTATAGGTTCTATTAGGTCTTAAATTAGTCATATTAGGTCCTAATTGGTCTTATTAGGTCTTAAGGGTCCTATTAGTTCCCACTGGGTCTTAATTAGTCTTAATTGGTCAAGTAATAGGTCCTAATTGGTCAGGTATTAGTCACATGTTAGGTCTTAATTCCAGTTCTATTAGATCTTCATTCCAGTTCTATTAGGTCTTAAAAGGTCTTATACATCCTATTAGGTATTATTGGTCTTATTAGGTCCTAATCTAGGTGTTATAGGTTCTATTAGGTCTTAAATTAGTCCTATTAGGTCTTAAGTGGTCTTATTGGGTCTTAAGGGTCCTTTTAGTTCCTACACTTCTAAAAGAAAAATGGGGAGTACCACATAGTGAATATCAACAGAAAAAAATAAAGAGAGATCAAACACTTCACACAATACCTTGAAGGTAATAGCAATGATGCCCTAGCTCTCAAAGCTCATGGGTCATCAAGCATTCCATATGCAAAGATGTAAACAATGCTAGTATTAAATAGTGAGCTAATAAACAGTGCAACACAATATTTGTACCTTAGTAAACACATGTTAACATAATATGTTGTTAACAAAATATGTTAATAGGCTAACATACATGTTGTTAATATATTTTGTTAACAACTTATTTTGTTAACTAAGGTGCAAATATTGTGTTGCATAGACATGGCCCTCAAAGCTCGTGGGTCATCAAGAATTCCAAATGCAAAGATGTAAACAATGCCAGTATTAACATTCATATTGTGCCATTAAATCAACAAATGCCATAAAAATGAAATTGAGTTAATGATAAGACAAAGCTCGAATGCCTACCTCAATTCATGGCTGCCATATGAAAATCAAATGCTAAGGAACTATGACTATTCACATGCATAATTGTAGATGAGGATCAGTAATAGTGTGCCAGGAATTGCTTAGATCCTTTGGATCTAACCCCATCTTTACCTTCCTTGCAGGTTGTGGATCATACGGGAGCATACTAGATCAGAACACCGGGTCAACACTTCATTACTTCAGGCAATGTCTGGTACCTTCATTATTTATGTTCATCCACTTATGTATGTTTGCATTCATTCATATTCTTCTAAAAATTGGCTATACTCATATTCTTCTTGTGTCTGAGTCTTCCCACTATGATCAATTTAATGCTATAAATCTTGACATAGAATTTGATATCAACCTATCGATATGATTACAATGTGGGGGAGTCAAAGAAAATATATGTATAGTTCTAAAACCTAAAGTTAAATTTACAAAGTAACATATCATTTATAAAACCTATCGTAACATGTCATTTTTTGTTTGACATTTTTTGTCACAACTAAATAGTTCTCACTATGAGAAAATAGATTGACCATTTGCTATCAAAACCATATGTGTAGATATAAACATTAAGTACAACATGTCTAATTTTTTTTGTAGATATACACATTAAGGATCATGTCAGATAATACAAGGGACTTGGATAAAAATAGGGTGACAATCGCTAGATTGTTGTCTAACTTTCAAAGAGAAGGCGATGACAAATGTTATTGTCCATGCAAGAGTTGTAACGGCTTAAAGACAAGAAGAATCAAAACCAAAATAGAAAAGAGACATTGTAGGGAGAATGGTCACATTGAAAGGGGGTTTGATTATCATCCATTGGTAATTATTGTTTGTTATATTGTTTTCACAATTAATATACATATGAACCATGGAAGGAGTTTTGATTATCACATTAAAGGGGGGTTTGATTATCATCATTTTTTATATTAGTCGATCTCCCTAGTGTAGTACGTGATATGGATCACCACATCTCAGAGGAACACAGGGATATAAATATAGAGGAACATGGAGGTGTGAGTATTAAAGTTGATCATTATCCCATGGAAGATGACGATCATGCGCCAGAAAACACATTTGAAGATGATGGTATGAATGTATTGATCATTGACACATCTGGTACTGCTACTACTGGTGTTGCTAATGATGATGATGATTATGATGAGGATGACATTAACATCATCCATGATATACCTCTACTTTAGAAGGCAAACACGCCCCTTTATGAAGGCTCCCAATTTACTCTTCTCTCTACTTAATTGTTGTTGGTGAATTTGAAGGTTATGAATGGTTTATCCAACATAGCAATGTCACGTATGCTAAGGTTTTTCATATACGTCATTATAGTCTATAAAAGGTGAAACATGTACCATTAAGATTGTTTATAGTAACAACTTATATTTTTTTTCTATAGATTGATAGGTGAGTTTCTGTTACCACCATCAAATGTTCACCCTCGCTCGTACTGAGAATTATGTGCCATTATGGAACATATTGGAATGGAGTATCAAGCAATAGATGCAAGTGTCCTGAAGATTATATTATTTATCATAAAGAACATGAAAATGCAATAGAGTACCCTGAATGCCATATGAGCAGAGATCAAGATGATCAAATGACAAAAAAGGTGCCTCGCAAGGTTCTTCGTTACATCCCCATTATTCCATGTCTGAAATGATTATTCAGGTGCAATAGCTTGGCACAATTTATGGATTACCATGCACATGGCAGGAGTCGAGATGACATTATTCAAATGCCTGTGGATGGTTCATCATTTATGGACATAGAGGAAAAGTGGCCACAATTTAAAGAAGAACCTCAAAATCTCAAGCTTTCTTTGGCAGCAGACGGTGTCAATCTGTATGGAGAGATGAGATCTGTTTACTCGGTGTAGCCTATTTTTATTATCAACAATAACCTTCCACCATGGATGTCAATAAAGAGAGAGCACATTATATTGGAAATGATTGTTTGAGGTATTTTATTGTTTTATAGTTATCTACATGTAATTATATGTCTTGGAGTGAAATGGCCACAATAATTATCTGATGTTGTTGTTAATTCAACTAGGTAAGTACCAAGTGAAAGATATGAATTTATATATTGCTCCTCTTATCGACAAGTAGTTGGTGTTATAGAATGGTTTCACTATGTATGACATCTCTAGACCAATTGGACAAAGACAATTTCAATTCCATGCAATGCTTGTGTGGACAATTCATGATGCTTCAGGATTGACACATTTCTGTGGTATGTTATGGTGAATTCTAATTGTACGCGATAATTATAATTATAAAAACCAACATCTTTAACCCAATTGTATCATTATCTTGTAGGTCTTCAAACAAAGGGAAAAATTCATGTCCAATGTGTGGTCCAAAGATGAAATCTCGTCATTCCAAAAGTTTAAGAAAGCAAGTGTTTGATGAGTATAGGCACTTCCTCCCCAGATGTCATAAGTATCGAAGTGTGGAAAAACATCTTTTCAATGGAAAAGAAGAGACTACATCAAAGCCCCAAAGAATGAAAGCTCACCTATGGCCGTTGGAATATAATAGAATTGGAGGTAATATCATTCCACCTAATGGTTGATGTTTGAAAATTATATATTTTGATTTTGTTTTGTTGGCTAATTATGTAGTTGATGATCTTGAAGGTTGTGAAGGCATCACTGACCGGCTTCCAAAAGGACTAAAATGTTATCCCAAATAATTTAGTAGGCTTCCCTACTATGAACAACTACAAATGGTGCATTTGTTTGATACTATGCATATTGGAAAGAATGTAACATAGACACTATGGAAAATATTGGATGGAAGGGGTGACAAAGAAAAACTTGGCAAACTTTGTAGTGACATTCATGATTCCAATCATGCAATGAAAAATATCATTGAATCAAATAGCAATAATGGAGACCAGATTAATGCAAGTACTATTCCTTGGTTATTAACAGAGAAACAAAGTAATGCCATAAAATAAGTCATACGCAAAATTCAATTTCCTACAAGATTTTCCGTGAATATAAGCAATGTCATATCAAAGAAGAGTGATTTTGGGTCAGGGATGAAAATGCATGATTTACATACCTTCATCAAGGTAAGTCACAATATTTTGTATTTACAATATATTTGTGTAACTGCATTTAATTTTCATTGTATGAAATAACCAGTTGACAATTATTGCAGTATTTTCTACCCCTATGGCTCCTAGAGGCCTTCGACAATTATATCAAACAAGTGATATACGATCTTAGAAAATACATGAGGTAAGAAGTGATATTTGTTCAATATATCAAACAATAATATCAGACAAATAATATATTGTAAAGTCTTGTATTTATATATTTTTGTGTCTTCAATCCCTTGTAGGTGGTTGTCATCTAAATAAATTGATAAAGAAGATATAAAGTATTGGAAGAAAATAATTCCTCACCTAATGTGTGAAATGCAAAAGTGTTTACCTTCAACCTTTTTCAATGCACAAGAACACTACCTCATACACCAAGTTGAGGAGATTGAATTGTGTCGACCTGTACATGCTAGGTCAATGTGGATGGTTGAGAGAGACTTGAAATTTTTGAAGGGTTTGGTATGACAGAGAGCAAGTCCCAAGGGTTCTATGGTTGAAGGATATATTGTATACCAGATGATGGTGTACGTTACTCAATATCTTCCTAATCTTACTGCAAAATCCCATATAGATTACACTTGGGATCTCGACTCCATTAGGAAAATTTGAAGGGGAGTTCTTTGTGGGCAACAGTAGATTTAGGAAATTGAAAGGTAATAAATTATGAGATGTTATTGTAGTTAATTAATTCTTAATCTTCAAAATAAATCTGTTGTAATTGATCATCTATTTACTTTTGTACAGTTGCTAAAGAGTGGGATTCAAAATACATTTGTTTATTGCAAATAATCAAGATTGGATGACGGTCTAGATTGAACGATGTCAACATTATGGTCATAGATTAAAATGGGAATCTATGTCTTCATTGGTTATATAAGCTCATCGTAATGGAGATCCTAATGTTACACAAAAGGAAATAGATTTAGCATATGGTTTAAGAGATCGCCAGGTACTTATAAATTTGTTAATCAACCGTATGTTTTTCAACTCGTGATGCAATAATTTATACATGTTTGACATTATTGTAGGTGTAAGACCACAAGGCTATGTTCTGCAATGGTTATAAATTTTGTATCAAAAATTTGGATGACATGAAGAGAACTTGTGATTCTGGGATAAGTGCAGTCTTCAGGTGACAAATATTTCATCTAGAAATGACTTACATCCTCGAGAGTCACAAAATTGATACTATGGTTTTTTGATTGATATATTGGACTGTGACTTTAATTGCTTCAAATTACTTCTATTCATCATGAAATGGTACAAACTACGTCTCAATCAAAATGATCCTGATAGAACTATTATTGAACATGACAGTAGATTTCCAATGATTAATACAAGGTTGTTTGAGCCAGTTGGGTAAGAGACCTATGTTCTTCCAAACCAATGTGAGTAGGTATTTTACTCGGAGGTTCCACATAAACCAATTTGGTCATTTATTGTTAGACATGATCCAAGAGGAAGGATGATAAAGTAAAATGTGATGGAAGAAGAAGATACCGAGGAAGAGGAAGAAGTGGATGATGATGTAGATGATGATCATGATCGAGAGTTATTCAAAGAAGAATATGAAGAAGAAGATGACGATGATGCTGCTACTGATCATGATGATGATGAAGATGATGATGATGATGCTGATGACGATGATGATGATGATAGTAGTGGTGATGATGTCATCAACAATGACTATCTTGATGATGAGATGGATGAAGAAGAATATCAATGACATGAATGAAATTAATTTATAATTATGCCAAATGTTTGGCATGTTTTAACGATTGTTTTTGGTTAAAATCTACACTTTTTCCACTAATATGCTTAGGGTTTCATATTAATGGCTTTTTTGGTTTATCATGAATATCTAATTAACTATCTTATTCACCTTGTTTTATATGTCCTACTTATATATTTGATCTTTTGTTAAGAGAAATTTTATTCTAAAAGAGTGTATTTAATCTCTAAATACTATCTTATTGGATTTACTTATGATAATTTTAAATATTTCCTTGCACATCAATGATGTTAAATAATAGGGGATTCTCTTTGTTCCCTACAATTGAGTGAGCTAATTCTGAAACTATAAATAGATAATTTTAACAATGTATAATGTCCTTCATAAGATGTAATAAAAACTATGGAGTGAACTATGTTTTTCTTATTATATAACTATTATCTTTTGTCAGGTATCGCACACAGTCTCATGGATTGTCAGGTATAAGTCAATACACACCATAGAGATTAATGTCTTTTACCATTTGTAAAATATCTCTCTCATTGCCATGTGTCTCTCTCATTTCATGAGGTGCAAGTACTAGCGAATAGGTATTTTTTACATTTGTCTTCCTCGAGCGAGGAAAATGTAGGAATGGAAGAAGAAAGTGAGACATCTAGTATGTCTAAATCAAGGAGATTGAATTGAGGTCCAAAGATTAGAAAGAAATTCAATAAACACATGGAATTTTTCCTTTCTCAAGGGGGGTCATGTTCTTATGATGATGAGAAAAAAGGTGACTCTGAGGTGCCCTTTAGGTACAAACATCTACAAAAACAATGGGTCCCTGATGAACTTCCTTCAATAAACACTAATTTTTGTGTTGGAGAGAGGATATATCACATAGCACCATCTTCAATACATGGTTTGGGCCTACTTTCCATGGATGGCATAAAGGTCTCTTACAACAAAGTTGTTGAATTGATGGAGTATGTTGGACCTTGTTATGATTATAGTAGTTGGATGCAGATTGTTAGATATTAAAAACGTGTGTGTGGGTGTGGACTCAAAACAAATTATATACAATAAAAAGTAAATGAACAAAGTAAAATAGCAGCTATATACATTGATGGAAGGCAAAAAGCATCAGGGAATATTACAGGTTTTATAAAAAGTACATGACTTGTGTCAACTAAGAAGGAACCCAATTGCATATTTGAGGTGCACAAGGGAAATCACATATTTCTATGTGCGATCAAATCAATATGTGGAGGCGAAGAGCTGCTTGTTGATTACAATTTGAATCGCATAGATACTTCTAAACCCACTATCTTGGATGAGGTGGTACGCACTATGCACCATTTAGAATTGTTTAAAAATTAAAGAACTCTCTTCTTTTAATTGAACACGTGTTTTAACATGTCTCAATAATTTTTAATTTTTGAAATACAGGGCTATAGTACGGATCAACAACCACACAATATGCACGGTGATGATGGTTCTCATGGGATTTCTTATTCCCGACAGGTAAAAATCATTGTTGTTGTACAAATGCACATACAAGAAAAATGTTAATGCGTATTTTTTTGTTATGTTTTATTATTCACTAATATTTTGGATAGCTTTTAAATAAAGTGCTAATAATATTGTTCTCACAAATGAGTGTTGATCTGAAAAAGGGAAAGGAGAAAGTAGTCCTTGAGGACCCGTGGGATGAGCAAGATCCATTCATTATTGATTTTTCATCAGACGTTGATCTTGTGGCTGCACTGCAAAAGGTCCTTTGTGCAATTTCAAGATAGTTAACTCGATTTGAAGATATTCAACCTCAGATTCCTGAAATAATGATAAGAGAGGATGAGTTGGCTCACTGTGTTTAGACTTATATAGTAAGTATTAATGTAGTTTTTAATTATAACTAATGTACAATAATGGTTTTTATCTAGTATAATCTTTTATTTATGTTATTAACTAAAATACATATGTATTATTTTTATAGAGGACGCTAAAAATATTTAAGGGTCATGGCCCAGATGTAGATACTTTAGGCGGTTCAAGTAGATCACATGTTCTATCGTCCACTTGTGTTTTTCTTGAACAATATTTTTATTTAATAGCTCTAACAATCTTGTCCATGGTTGTCCATATTTTCATGTTATGCTCTAACAATATTATTTTTCAGCACCTACTATTGATCCTATGTTCACTACGCCGCCTACTCTGAGGATCAGAACCATAGAGGTACTATTGCCTGCAATGTCGACAACATGTAGCTTGGCCATAGATGCGCTGACAATGCCTATTATTGGTAAGTAGATTCATCTTTTTCTCTCATTTATCACGTGTTTATTTCACTTGAACTATTCTTTATTAGGGGGAATTTGTAATATAGGATTCATTTTATGTAGGAGGCGATGACCGAATTCCTGGATGTACTCATTTTAGAGTACGGGAACAATAAGGAATTGTTATCAATTGCTCATGAACATTGAAGATAGAATTCCCGTGAGAGTAGCCCATCTTCTAGGTACTTTAAAGATTGATCCTTTCTTTTACTATACAATATTATACTCATAATGTAATGCACTAACCCCCTGTGCAGTTCCTTGCAATAACTAATAATCCCCTTATTATTTTGCAGGGAATAATCTATTTTATGAAAAACTTAATGATGAATGTTTGCACATTTTTGGGCCAACCATACGCACATGGTATCATATTTTGATTTCAATGCTAGATCATATTTCCTTTCAT
>MU224451.1:4218395-4244987 GCA_018584345.1 Thuja plicata
TATATATATTGAATTGATTTTAATGGCTTTTTGTTTCTCCCACTAAAACTGCTATGTTGCTGAAAACATCATTTTAAACAAGGTACAATGACTTCGTAAATCATAACTTTTTTTCTAAAATAGATATCAATGCGGTTCTTTCAAATTTGGTTTTGCAACATCCATACGGAGGGCATGCAATTTTTTTGATGACATTATCATGATTATTGCATATTTTATGAATGTTTGAAGTAGAGTCAACCGTAATTTTGACATACCTTGACTGCGTAGCTGATAACTTCTTGTGTATGTATCAAAATTCAAATTTTTTTTTTTATAGAAAGAAGACTTGAAGCTGGAGGGCATTGTTATTTTTCAAATTTTTTTTTCTTTTCTACTATTTTTCATTGAATGTCAAACTTGGAGGTTTATATTCGTTAAAAAACCTACATTTGATGCACGCCAATAAACATAGACCTAATTAATTCAAAAATTGTCAAATATATATTCGTTAGAAAGCTCATTCAGAGTACTTGTGTGATGCAAAAGGACACTCCCTATTCTTCCATTTGAGCCCTGCACTTGAGCCCCGAAGCCATCAAAACTGCAGATTTTTGTTAGCCTTTGGAAATGGCCTCTATTTAGAGACTTTCGATAGAAAGTAGTTTCGATCGAAACTAATTAGTTTCGATAGAAAGTAATTTATATCGAAAGTAATTTCTTATTTTAATGTCTGCATGGGTTGAAACCCACCAAAATCTTAACTGGTTAGTTTCGATCGAAACTATCTTAGTTTCGATAGAAACTAAGTTAGTTTTGATCGAAACTATCTTAGTTTTGATCGAAACTATCTTAGTTTCGATAGAAACTAAGTTAGTTTTGATCGAAACTATCTTAGTTTTGATCGAAACTATCTTAGTTTCAATCGAAACTAGGCAAAAAAGGTAGTTTCGATAAAAAATAAGAATGTTTCGATTGAAATAGTTGGGTACTTTCTATCGAAAGTAACCAACTAAATTTCCCTCCTCATGGATTTTGTCAAGAATTTCTTCCTCTGAAAAAGTGTAACCTACTATTGGGGTATCACCCTAACATCCTGATACATTGCTTAATCTGCATTATTACCGATCAATCCTATAACCATGTGATTGAACCTATTCTAGGAAATTGATTCTGCAAGTAAAAGAATATACATACTAGTAGTAATCCATATTTGAATGATTTTTTTCTTATGATTCTTAATCCTTTTCATGTTTACAAAGAATTGGCTAGTCAACATCTCACATAGGTTGTATTTGGTAGCTTCCTTCACCATTCTATAAGAAGAATGAATCGCTCAACCAAGTACAATATTCAACTTACTAGACTAGTACACTCTATACCCTACAACCTTTGAAGACAATCTCACTTCCTTGTCTTCTATATCTTTGATAGTCATAGCTGATTGATATTTTCTTGGATTTGGTCAAACGAGTAACCAAATTAGCAGATATAGTTTGAAGAGTTGGTGGCTCACCGGTCGTGTTGAACCCATAACCCATTCATTATCTCCTTTGTAAAATTGCATGGCTTGTCCAACCAAATGAATTGATTAGGGATTATGTTCAATATATATCTTATCCAATCTAGATTAGAAGCATTAGGTATCTCAGCTGCATATGTAAAACCTTTGTGCATCATATGCATACGATTATTCTTTAAACCTTTATCATTACATAATTTAGTGAACTCATCAGAGATTTTGTAAGCTACAAGATCTTATAGCTTACAATAGATGAATGATCGAATATCTTCTATCATAAATACATAATAAGGTATCAAGGATAGGACACCCATTAGATCATTTTTGTTGGCCTTCAAAGGACGTAACTTGAATACAAGCCTCGACTTATCAATAACGTTGACCAACACAGGAGTTTCCATAATGTCAATAATAAACTCTCTAATATAACACTTCTTCAAAATTTTAACAATACAAGCAAAAACTTTCAACTTCACCAATTAGTGTTCTTTGATAACTGAAATGATTCACCACTCAAATTCACAATTCACAGACACAAATTACACTTAATCTCTTTGGAATGTGAACAAGTTCTCTAGTAAAACTTGTTAGGATGAAAAGTTAAAAATAAGTTTACTTTTCCTCCTTTTTTATTTTTAAGAGTGTAGTTGCTATACACAATGATCAAATAGTGCTTTTAAGGAGAAAAGAAAAGTGGGAAAAGGCAAATAATAAGTGCCCAATCTTGCACAAAAGAAAAGGTACATCCATAGGTCCATGAAGACAATTTAAATTAGGTCCAAAACATCCTACTAAGGAGGGCTAAACATGTCTCAACATGGGTGCTTCCATTTTAATTTGATACACTTTGTTATCACTAATGGGAAATCTGCAGTATTTATTAATGATGACAATGAGTAGATTTGGGTATTGTCATCACTATTGTTGATGGTGGCCTTTTTAATATCTACATGAATAATGAGGATTTGCACATTTTGTTGGTATTTGACTATCTGCCCAGTGTTTAACAGAAGGAAGGTTTTTTATTAGATGGGGGAAATAGGAAGAGGGTTGAGCCTTCAAATTTTTGAAAGCATAAGAAGATTTAAAAGGTCTCAAAGTATATTCTGAGTGGCGGGTTGTCCCCTTTCCGTAAGAAGATTCATGGCTTGAATTTTGAGGTCACTGAATATTTTTTTAAACATTGGAAGGATGGGGAAATTGTTCTTTCAGGGATGAAGGTGAAGATATATGAGAACCTCATCGGGGAGATTACAGGTTTTCAAATGAGGGAGTGATGTTATTTTAGAATAGAATTTTTTTAGACGAAGTTGTTATTAAGTTTACCAAAATTGATGAAGAGAGGGAGAAATTAGTCAAAATCTCAAATGGTTACATTGATGCTGGTGAGATTAAGAAGCTTTGGAGGGCATTTTTAAGGGTATACATAGAATACATTATGGTGGATGACATATTTACCAGAGTATACGACTACCACTTTGCACTGCTAAATCATTTCTGACATAAGGTGAGGGCCTCTTTCCCTTACTACTTGTTCTATTCGCTGAATCATAGTATAGAGGAGAATAGAAAATACCCTAGCAAAAATCTTGTTCTACATGTTGGCCTCATTCTTTTAACTCATGAACATTTCAATAATATGATGGCCCCTTCCAACCCCATTTTGATCTCTGCTTCTGAGGGTTATGAAACTGATGCTAGTCTTTCCGATTAAGAAGGGGAATGCGATACTGATTGGGAAGAGGAAGATTCTCTTTCCTCTAAAGTTATACTTAAGAAGACCCCTCGTAAACCTTTGGTTAAAAAGAATAATGTTGTAAAAATTCCCACCTCTTAGAAGGTTTAAAATGTGAACAAGAACTCCCCTGAGAATAATCTTATTCCCTACTCTAAGGACACCCTTAAGGATAAGCCTAAAGGCCCAGATGCCACTGAAGTCTGTAACACCTCTTATCCTCCTACTGATAGAGATAATAGGCCTAGATTTCTTGAAAAACTCAAGCTTGAAGATCACTATTTTCAGCCTAAAAGGGAATTTCCTAAGGAAATTCTGGCCATTACAAGAAATGGGGTGATGGATTATTTCTGAATAATTAAATGGGTGTTTCATGAGGTGAAGGGCCTCAGTCTTAATAACATGAATATGTCTTGTAAACTAGAAATGTTGGAAGCTAAAGTGGAACCTAAGAAGACTAATAGAGCTATATGGATGGAGAAAGATAATCTTTCAATGGAGGAATGCTCAAGAAAAATTAAGAGTATGATAATAAGATGAAGTAGCTAGAAAGTGAAATTGGTAAAATCAAGGAGACTATGACAAGTATCATGGATCAGAGCCACAAAATATTGAAGAATACTTCTATAACAATGGGTACTCTATCATTTGATCTGCGTACTGTAAACTTCTGGAGGGAACCAATAACATGGTGGAAGCTTGAGCTTTCCTATGTGGGATTAGATCGGCAATTCAACTGGGAGTAAGGAATTTACATGTTGAAAGAGATTCATTTCTTATAATTTCATACTTATCTAAGAAATCCACAATTAGCTGGGAGCTAAAATACATACTATAGGAAGTGATCAAACTCCTACCAAAATTCACCTCGTACACTCTATCACATTGCTACAGGGAGGGAAACAAATTAGCCAATTGGCTGGCCAATTTGGGGGTCGAGGGTGTTGATGTGGATTGGGAAAAGGACTACATACAGGACCAGAGTTCTTAAATAAAGAATGTGGATATCATCTCAAGTGAATGTGAGAAGATGGATTTTGGTGGATTTTGTATGAGGATTTTGATCATAACTAGTCCAGAGCATGATTAACGGTGGTAGATGAAGTCAATGCAATGTGTGATAAGTACAATTTTGGGATTTTAACTCAATATCATATATTCGGGACACATGTGGGCGGGCTTGCAACTCGAGTAAGTTCATATTAAGCATTTAAGTAATTTTATAAGAAAAGATGAGGTGTAAAGCAAGAAGAACTACGCAATGTCAATAAAGGAAGGATATCTAGGAGAAATATCACATCTCAATTTCATATCAAGTGAAGTGCAATGTCTTGAGATTTTATAAATCTGTAACACATGTGGCCCACAATTTGAATTTTTGATCATGTTTCTTAGCCTCATCATGATGTAGCCATCCGTCCTAGCCTATTTATCGCTCATTGTTGTTCATTGTTAACCACTATTTAAAAGCTTTCCCTTCCTAATTCTCGGTTAAATGAAGGCAAATATGGATTACAAGAAGTTAAGTTTCAGGATTTCTCTACGGATAAAGGAGTGGGAACATCCCCTGTCAGGCCCTCATTTGGGTAGACAGATGAAGATAGCCTTTATGCATCTTCTGGGCCTTGTAAATGACACAATTAGGGGTATCATTAGGGATGGTATACTACTCCCAGATGCTCCCCAGCATCTCTTTCACACACAGGTGGTATCGGTGTTCCTGTCAAATTGGTACGATATGGTGCCCGATTATGGAGTCTTCTTTCGCATAGTTCAGAATATTTTGAAACTAGATTTTGTCTCAGATAGAGATCTTCAAGAGGCAATAAATGGATACCAGCTATGGTCGTTTGAAGCATGGGTAGGAGGGCTCTTTGCACTGGAATATTGGGATAAAAAGAAGGAAATAGCCCGTCTGTATGACATTTTGAAGTTGGGTCTATAGGGTCAGGATATTCTACATCTCCAGAGGGAAGTCGTTAAGTTTATGGATATTTTGCCTAGTGGGATGGTTGCTAACGCATTCTTTCTCTTTGATCAAATATCAATAGTGTTGGAATTTGTTGAAAACAAAGACAGAGCACATTCTCCCTCTGCGTCTTCAACCCCTGTAGTGTTGGCCATCTCTATTTCTAACAGGGCTTCAGGAAAGTCAAAGAACAAAGGAGGAGCAAAGTAAACATTGAGCATTTCAATTTTGCTATGGTGGGTATTTCTCATTTTTGGGCTGCTATATTTTCACTGTGTTGTTAAATTTAGAAATACTCTCCGTGGTTTCATATCCTATGTCACCTTCTTATCTTCTCATATGTTTGTATATCCTTTATCCAGAAAATGATTTTCTTGGTCTTTAGGTTAGTTTTTCAGCGGCATCTACAAGATGTTTGCCCCAATTGTAATGTATGAAAGGGAAATGATGGAGGGTTTTCTTTTTTGCTTCTTTCCATCCTGAGCCCTTGAAGCAGTGTATCATATATATTAATAAAATATTTCAATGGCTTTGCCAATTTTGCCCCAAAAAAACAAAAACAATGGGTACTCTGGTAGGTAAGTTGGAAAATACATGGTAGGGCACCTTGTTTTTGGACCGTGATGCAGACAAAGACAAAGCCAAGAAGGTGGATTTGGGACCCTCGAGGAGAACTAGAGAAAACATGAAGAGAAAATCATACTCTTCTCCCGAGGAGACCTAGGAATTGAAGAAAGTGGTCGATGAGATGTGCCTTGTTGAGGCCTAGGTTATTGATACTTTAAAATCCTTAAGTTAGTGTTGTATGTTGAAGGTGTAGGTTCTTTTGTTAGCGTTGTTTTTTTTTGTGCTTTTTTGTTTTGGTTTTGTTGTCCTTTTCTTTTCTGATATTCTACAGCTTTTTTATCTTTGGGAACTTGAAATGATAATTTATTTTGTTTGTAAACTCTGTGGTTTTGGGTCCTTGTAAAAGCCTATTTTTCTTAAAACTAATAATTTTAAAAAAGCAACAAAACCTATACATAATTTTAGTTAGTTAGCTAGTTTGTATGTCAATTTTTTACATATGTTTTCTACGATTGGCCCAAAAGATCATGTTTGCTTGCAAAAAAATATTTAAAAAAAAAAGATATTTTGACATAATACTTATTTAAAATAGAAAAAAGAAAAGAAAAAGAGAATAAAAGGTAAATCCTTGAATAAAGATGGACACTAGAAAGAATCAAATCCATATATAAAAGATAGATCTATACATGTGAAGAAATTAGAATTCACAAACTAGATCCTAAAGAAAACACAATCTTAAATGAGACAAAATTTATAAAATAAAAAAATAATTCTATATTCAACACACCATAAATCATTAGCTCTTTCTATCATAAAAAATATATATCCTATCTATAAAATTTAGATTGATAGCCTAATATAATTACTAAATTAACCATAACCCAACACGATAAATTTTTTTTTGCTTAGTATTAAAATTTTGATTTGATTAACCTTAACTATACCAAGAACAACTACTTTGAAATATTTAACACTACTAGATAATTTGAAAAGATATTCAAAATAGATTCACCACCTCTCGACAAGATTCTTTGCTAGAAAGGTTTAGATAACCAATAATATCAGCTCATGTGACCAAACATGTGCGATAGCAATACCACTAGTAGCCATTTCCATCCCAAAGTAAAAATGCTGAAAACATCTCCTTTAAGGATGTCAACTCTTTGGTTCAATGGATTCTCACTAATGTGTATGCACCTAATAATTTGACTCTTAGAAGATATCTATGGGCCTCAATTCGTATTGATTAAGTCAGATTCTCTAGTTGTAATTGGATGATTATGGGGGACTTCAACTCTCCCCTTTATGCCTATGAGAAATAAGGGGGCTCTCTATATTTTAATAACTCTTTGCAAGACCTTTATGACTTTGTATCCAATGAACTTCTCTTGGATATGGAGTTTCTGGGGGAAAAATTTACTTGGTCTAATATGTGTACTGGTAATCCTTTGGCTCGGGTTGGATTGGATTGTTGACTCATTTCCTTCTCTTGTTCATGTACAATAAATGCAATTATTCTTCTCCAATAAGATTTGGACCGGATCACTCCTTTATCATGCTCAATTGGGATTCAAATAAGACTATAAATACTCCCTTTTACATTTGAAGTAATGTGGACATATCACCTATAATTTAAAGATCTTCTATCTCTTTGTCCGATTGTTGATGTGCATGGTATGACCATATTCAGATTGGTCAGTAAATTGAAACTTGTTAAAGCCAAGTTGAGGGATTGGAACAAGAACTCTTTTTGGAAACATTTTCCTTCAAAACATTAAGTTAATATAGTAAAATTTAGATATTCAAAGTTAGATTGTTCAATAGATGGTTGGACATGAGAGATTGACTTTAATGAGAAAACCTTAATGGCTGAACTTCACAATATTATATCTAAAGAGGAAATCTTTTGGAAACAAAGATCAAGAGTCTAATGGAAATTTTTACTTACTTTTGTTCTATTCTAAATTCAGCTCTGATATTTGACCCAATTATTTCCTTGATTTCTAAATCTTTATTACTTAATGCTCCAAAGATTCTTTATCTAGAGGATGTAAAGGGTATGTGTACCTTTTTTTTAGATGATGAAGTCAAGAAAGTGACTTTTTCTCTAAGTTCCTACAAGGCTTCGGGGCCCAACGGGTTCCCCCCTAAATTTTTATAAAAGTTCTCAAATACTATTAGGAATGATATATTCTTGGTTACTAGCAAATTCTTCTCTTCTTGTAGAATTTTTAAAGAGCTCAACAATACCTATATTTTCATGATTCGAAGAAATTGTGGAGCCAAAAAAATGAGTGAATTTCTTCCCATCAGTCGTTGCAATACTATTTATAAAATTCTATCCAAACTTTAAGTGAACAGAATAAAGCCTTTTCTTAAAAGACATATCCATCCTCACCCAAAAGGATTTGTTCTAGGTAGGCAGATCATAGATGTAATGATAATAGTTCATGAAACTCTTCACTCCGTGATTAATGATAAGAAAGAAAGTATGATCCTCAAGCTTGACATCTCAAAGGCTTATGAAATGGTCTCCTATCCCTTTCTCCCTTCAATTTTGAGAAAACATAGTTTCAAAGAAAATATTCTCCAAATGATTGAAGCTGGTGCACACCCACCCAATTACTCTATGTTGGTAAATAAATATCCCTAAGAATTTTCTTCAGTCTCTAGATGGCTTAGACAAGGATATCCCCTTTTCCCTTACCTCTTTATTTCACTTGTGGATGTTTTGGTCGAAACATTACTCAAAAGGTTTCTCAAGGTACTCTCAAAGGCTTTAAACTATCTTCTTCCTCCATACTGGTGTCCAATGAGAAATTTGTTGATGATATGGTGCTTCTAGGATCAACTACTTTAGCTGAGGCAAAAGCTTGGGAATTGCTTCCATGAATTATGCCCTGGTTTATAGATAGAAAATCAATCTCCAAAAGAGTTCTCTTTTCTTCATTAATACCCCCCATAGCCTCCAATTAGCACTCCTAGAATTCTTAAATGTCAAATTTCTAGCCTTCATTGAACGTGTCTGGGCATGCCTTTAACTGTGAGTAAGGTTGACAAATCTGTTTGATATCGTCTATCCAAAAGAATTCAAGTCAAACTATCCAGTTAGAAAGGTGTTCTTTTAAGAAATGCTGGTAAACTCGAAATGCTAATGGATTCCATCCAAAGTACCTCCACTTATATCATGTCTCTCTTTCATATGCTGGTAATGTGGGTCAAAATACTGAATCTTATCATAAGAAGGTTTATGGAAGTTAAAATTAGACCATCTCTTGTTGTTTGGGAGAAGGTGTACTCTCTTAAAGAGAATGAAGGTCTTAATGTGAGAAATTCAAGTCTCCTAAATCTTTCCCTCTTGTCTAAAATTAATTAGAAAATCATCAATAGTTCTTCTAGTTGGTCAAACATCTTTGTCTCTAAGTATTTCCAAAACAAAGGTGGATTAAGCTTCCTTGGAAATTTCTTGCTATGTATTACAAATATCTGGAATAACTAATTAAGAATTTCTGGATTTGATTGTGTTATGAATTTTTTCATCGTCGTTTCGAATCACACTCTGTGATCCATCATCTGGAATAACCTTCTCAAAATCAATCCTACTCTTAAGCAAGACTATATCTGAAAAATAGGAAAAGGACAAAATGTTCGCTTTTGGAAAGATCCATGGATTTGGAACATTCCCCTCGAATTCCACCCTAATTATTCAAGGAAGGGGTCTATCATTTAGACTTGGATCTCAGCTGTGGGATTATTGGGATATCTCTTTTAATCCCCCCCTTGGAAAAATGTTCGCTTTTGGAAAGATCCACGGATTTGCAACATTCCCCTAGAATTCCACCCTATTTATTCAGCTCTTTAAAGGGGTCTATCTTTTAGACTTGGATCTCAGGTGTGTGATTATTGGGGTATCTCTTCTAATCCTCCCTCTTGGAAAACTGACCCATTATGGTTTGTGGGTCCTCCTAGGCTGGTGGCGGTTCAACTTTTTCAAATTCTTAATTCTTTGAGATTTTACAGATTGGATCTTCAAGATAAACTAATTTGGAATTATTCTAATAATGGGGTGTACTCTGTAAATCTGGTTATAATCTGCTTTCCCCTCAATGGTCCCAGGAATTCAATTTGATAAATGTACATCGAATTCTAAGGTTATTCCAAAAATACATTTCTTCTAGTGTACGGTTTGTCATATGAAAATCATTACTTTGAACAATATTCAAAAGAAAGGAATTCAGTTGGTCAGTAGATATGCCTTATGTGAAAAGGATTTGGAATATGTTTCTCACATCATGTTCATTTGTCATTACTCTTTTAATCTCAGACAGAGACTAATGTCCCCTTTCACTAAGCAGTGGGTTTAGATTTTTGATCCCCAGTTAAAACTGTTCCAGTTGGTCTCCCCCTACCTCTCATCCTTTTGCTAGTGAGTTGTGGTGACAATCTCTTCTTCGTGTGAGCAGTCTTTATGGAAAGAACGTAACAACCGCATATTTTATTATTTTTCAATAAATATAAGGATATCTAGTAGCCTCCTGATTCAAGATATGATGCATTTTCAGATTTCCAGTATTAATTAGTCTTCGGTTAATAATATCCTCTCAAGAAATATGATGCCATTATGTCTTGTAGTTTCAGTTTTGTTTGTAAGTGATATTCATATAGCTCTACCTCTTTTTGTCGGGTTTGTTTTGTGTAAAATTTGTTCATTCTGTTGCTTATGAATTTAGCTGCCAAAGATTTCAGTGCCAAAGGGTTCTTCCAGTTGTTTCGAATTCTTTTAAGTTTTCTTCAAGTATTTGTATTCAGTACCACTTCATGATTCATTTAAAGAAATAAAAATGGATGCCACAGGCATGCTATTTGCAGTCAGTAGCAATGACTACAGAAATATTTGAGACATTTCAATTGTCCATTGTCAACTTTTTGAGGAGTGAGAATGGTGGAGTCTGGTGGACAATGCCAATCATATATAGCATATTGGCTAATTAGGTGTTCAACTCTAGCACCTAACACAAAGTCGTAACATATTAAATTTCTTATTCAAATGAACAGCTGCTATAAACTTGTCTGTTTTGAGTAATTTGCAACCAAATCTGAATCGTTAGCATTCAAAAGTTATTGATTGATCTACTGCCATGCCCAATATTTGACGTTTAGTTTAAGATAACTATCACGTTAATGAATATATATAATAAAACGTTTATAAAAAACGAGAAATTTCAACAGACAATGAAGTGGGAAAGCTTGTAAAATGAAAGCACTAGGAGACCTGTAGCAAAAACGGCGTGGTCAGTGAAGATGTTATCAACGGGACGTGCAATTACTGTTCTGACAACTCGCCGGGCTGCGAGTACAAGCACTATGTGTCAAAGTTGAGCACTGTCTGTTAAAGCTGAGCAAATTTCTTTATCAGAAAGAGTACCTATGCTGGATGGTGTAAGTTCTTTTACATTTTTAAAATATTAAGTGCAAATAAATAAATCATGCAGGACGGTTTGAATGCACTGCGAGCCTTTGGATTCAAAAGGCACTCTTCACGTTTTGAAATTTGTGAAAGTAGAAGGAAATCTGAAATGTGCTATATCAAGATAAGAAAGCCACAAGATTCTTCAGACAACTAAAATCCAAAATCAATTCTGATTAGTCCTACATGATGTGGCTGTCAATGAAAAGAAGTAAGAGGGCCAGCTAGAAAACTTATACGGAAAAGTTTTGAATCAATTCGTACAAAGTTGAGAGTTCAAAAGAATAGTTACTATTATATAATAGTTTCATTTTTGTCCAATAATATTATCAAGCTATTAGATTTTCACAATTTACAATTGGTGTATTATTTTCTGAATCTAATTGTTTAAGATTTTTTTATCTATTAGATTTCCACAATTCATACAATTGGTATAATACTTTCTGGATCTGATTGTTTAAGATTTTTTGTCATCAACATTTAGAATCACACTTCTAATTTTGATTGTGTAAGATTTTTTATCTTCAACATCATCAAATAGTGTGTAGTGTGATGGGACAAATTGATTAGTGTGATGGGACAAATTGATTGATAAAAAATCTTATACAATTAAATTCAAAAAATAATACACCAAATAGTATTATACTAAAAAGTGGCACTATAATTAATTGAAAAAAGTCAAGGGAAAGGATTTAGAGCTTCGCCTTGTTTCCTTATTATTTTAGGTTTATATAGAGACCTCCATTCATAGCAAAGTGAATGAGCAGCCTTCCTTTCTGAGTTTGCATAGCAATGGATTTCAATACGAGTGTTTCTGCTATAGGTTTCATGGTCTTAGTAGTCACTGTGTTATTATCCACTGTATTGGGTTGGGTGAGAAGTAAAAATGGGAGATTAGCTTTACCAGGGCCATTTCCTCTGCCCATCATAGGAAACCTCCATCAGTTGGGAGCGTTTCCTCACCGTAGTATGCAGCGACTTGCTGAGAAATACGGGCCAATAATGTCGCTCAGATTGGGTTCAGTTCCCGTTGTGGTTGCGTCTTCCTCTGAGGCGGCAAAGCAGTTTCTCAAAACCCACGACTTGATATTTGCCGGCAGACCTCCTTCTGCCACTGGAAAATACTTATTCTACGACCACAGAGACATCGTGTTTTCTCCGTACGGTGCATATTGGAGAAACATGAGAAAGATGTGCGTGTTGCAGCTGCTGAGTGCGAAGAGGATCAAATCGTTTAACAGCCTACGGGAGGAAGAGGCGTGGGCGATGGTGCGATCTATCTGGGAGAAGAGTGAGCGGGGGGGAATCGGCATTAGTTTGAGACACACCATTTCCTCCTACACACCAAGCTTAACATGGCGTATATTAATGGGGGAGACAACTGCCCACCGCTTCTCTGACGGTTCCGCGATTGGGAAATTGGCGGCGGAGGCTGCTGCTTTGGTGGGACTTGTGAATATTGGCGATCTCATACCTTGTTTAGAGCGGTTTGATTTGCAGGGGCTCAGGCGACGTATGAAGAAAGTTCACAAACAGTTGGATGCTCTTTTTAGCAGAATAATAGATGAACATGTGGAGTTTAAGCTGAGACGTAGCACAGAGGAGCATCAGCATGAGGACTTGGTTGACGTGCTTGTGGATTTGGATGGGGAAATCACGTTGGAAAACAAGAAGGCTATAATTATGGTGAGTTTATCCTCAGTTTCCTTTGAGTAGATTATTAATTTGAGTTTTGTGGGATTTAGTTGAAAGTTTTGAATTAATTCGAAGTTTCCAAAGGTTTCAATTATTTTGAAGATAATTTTATATTTGTTTATTTATACTGCTTCATATATCAATATGGATATAGGATATGTTTGTTGCTGGCATAGAAACATCGGCATCTACATAAATTCACATGTGATGAAGAAATTACAAGAAGAAATAGATTTTGTAGTTCAAAAAGGTGAGAAAATTACAGATTCTCATATTAAAAGGATGGAATACTTACATTGTGTGCTTAAAGAGACATTGAGATTGCATCCCTTATTACCCTTGCTCATCCCTCATGAATCTACAGAAACATGTATTGTGGCGGGAACTCTTGATAACTACTTGATACCAGCAAAGACAAGGGTTATTGTTAATGCTTGGGCAATAGCAAGAGATTCAAGAGTACGGGTGGATCCACTGAAATTCAAGCCTGAAAGATTTGTAGGTAAAGATTTTGATATAGTTAGAGACTCAGAATTAAGGATGATTCCTTTTGGGGCAGGAAGGAGGAGTTGCCCTGGTTTTTCCATGGCCATTGCCACCATTGAGATTGCATTAGCACACATCTTTCACTATTTTGATTGGAGGAGTGAGGGAGAAATAGACATGAATGAATCTTTTGGGGTCACCATTCCTAAAAGGAGAATCTCTTTTGTATTCCTCTATGGAGGTTAGGAGGGAATGGGCCTTCTTGCTACAAAATGGAATGCTTATGAAAAAATGGTCATAATACTTTTTTTTGAATTATATAATCCATGAACATAATTTAAATAATCATTATTTACATTATATGATGAATGGAAATCAATATTTTATGTATTTATCTATTTTTTTTTAATTATTCCATGTTTCAACATAGTTTGACTAATAAATCTCTCCACTAACATACTTATAAGTAAATTTTGTAATTTTATTTGCACATGTGAGAATTATTTTTACTATTTGAGGTTATTCTGTCTTGAAATAATATATTATTTTACTTAATTTTATATTTTTTCAAAAAACAATTATTTATAAAACTTTTTATTTCTGGAATCTAGAGGTAACATTGAAAAATATGACACAAAAAAGATGAAATAGATAATTACTATGTGTAGAGACAAAACAACAATAAGATATATTGAAGAAAAATCAGGAGAATGGTGAAGATAAAAAATGACCAATTAAAAAAAAGGAATATCCGCCCATTTTTGAATGCTCTCTGCAACTAGGTCCCCGCCCGTTTTTGAATGTTGGCTTCTACCTTGGCCCCTACTCCGCCGGGGGAGTTGGGGAGTGACTATCTGGACCTATTCCTAGTCCTTGCGGGGAAAGATGATTTGGAACCCCTTTCGGCAGGAGTTGACCTCTTTTCCTTAGAGATGGTCATCTCGCCTGATTCCCCAACTGGTGTTACAGTGTCCCCTTCAAAGCCTGTGAAGGAGGACAATGCTGTTGTATTGGGGGATGGAAAATGGCGGTGTTTGGATTGGGTCTCTTGACACCCCTGATACGCCTAAATTCTCAGATGGAGAATTCGGTCCTAAAATATCTGTCCCAGATGGAGTTGTGGAGGACATATTTGCTTCCCTACACCTTGCCCGTGTTGGGAGGTTTATTTCCTTTAGGCCCACCATAGAGAAGGTGCATGGTTGGTGTACGGCCAGGTGGAAAGTTAAAGGATCCCTGTCTTTTTCTCCTTTGCCAGGGGGTCTGTTCTTGTTTAGATTTAAAGCTGAGGTGGATTATACTAATGTTTCTATAGGGAGCTGGTACTATGGGAAGCACGCTCTTCTGATGGCTAAATGGAAGCCTGGATTTAACCCGAAAGTGAAACTGCAAAAAGCTGCTTCGGTGTGGGTCCGCCTTCCAGGTCTTCCCCTGGAATTCTGGGATGATAAAGTGTTTAGATGGATAGGGAACTCCTTCAAAAGTTATATGATAGCTGACATGGTTACTCTGAATAAGTCACGCCTGGTGTTTGCTAGATTTTGTGTTAATGTCACGATGAACAAGCCCCTTCCCAACTTTGTACTGCTTAAGTCCAAGTGGGGGAACTGGAATCAGGCCATTGTCTATGAAAATGCCACACTACATTGCCAGAAATGTGGGAAAAATGGGCATGTGGTGACTAACTGCAAGGGCTCTTCCAGGTTGGAGGAACAACCTGTCACATGCCCATCGCATAAGGTTAACAATGTTGAGTCAGCTGTGCCTTCGGTGGATACCACGATTGAACATCCTTCCAGTGGTAGATTCCCCCCCAAGCTGGTGGGCTAGAATTAGAAGGACCAGTAAAGAACACAAAGACCAAGAAGACTGAGGCATTAGAAAAAGGGTAGATGAAGGAAGGGTCAGTAAGAAACACAGAGGCCGAGAAGGCTGAGGCATTAGAAGAAGGTGAGATTCTCAGGGCAAACACTGCAGTTGAGATGGGTACGACCTTTGAAGATGGAGAAATGTTCATAGTATTAATGGATGTCTCTAACACTCTCATTAACAGTCCTAATGGTTGTGATGCTAGCATGGAGATCAAGACTTGGGTGGCTGGAAGTGCTCTGTAGGGAAAATTTTGGGGAGAAACTTCTTCCACCCGGCATTGCGGTTCAGATTTTGGGGAGGAAATAAGGAGAACCGCCTCCCTGTCGCCTTCGACCTCTCCCCTCAACTGGTTAGAACCTAAAAGGAAAACCAAGAGCAAGAAGATGGATGAAGGACTAGAGTCAAAAAAGAAGGCTGATGTAGGAAGTGAAAACAAAGTTGGTCACCCGACTGCTAAGGCAACCAAAGCTGAGGAAGAAGCAAAGGCCATTGCTAGTGGAAGGAAACTAACCCTGGAAGACTCTCAAAAAGGTAAAAGATGAAGTTTCTATCATGGAACATAAGGGGCATGAACAACCCACAAAAATAGTTCACATTGAAGAAGTACATTACGGAGCTTCGTGTTGATATGGTTCTCATACAAGAGGTTAAAATGAAGTACAATATTTTTGTGCCGTTGGTTGATAAAATTTGGCCAAGAGTGGCCTTCCTGTACAGTGAAGCTAATGGGGCTTTAGGTGGTGTTTCTACTCTCTGGAACCCTAGTAAGTTATCTGGAAACATTGTGGCTTCTTCTCATAACTTTCTTGCTACATTTTTTACTTGGAATAACTCCTCCTAGTATATGTTCAACATTTATGCCCCAAAATCAAGAACGGAAAGGGGTAGACTCTGGGGGGAAATATCTCACCTGATTGATGCTGACCATGATTACCCTGTTATGTGTGCTAGGGATTTTAATTCTCCTTTGTTCCCTTCTGAGAAATTGGGAGGGTCCCAAGATTATTCTGATAGTATGCAAGAGCTGGCTAATTTTATGAGGATTAGTGATTTGGTTGATATTGAGTTGGAGAGAACGAGGTTTACTTGGTCTAACAATAGAAAAGGTAGGCACCTTATCTAGGTTAGGCTGGATAGATGGTTGATATCTGATGTGTGGGATATTGCCCCTCTGATTGGCCTTTTGCACCTCCCAAGGACTGTGTCTGATCACTCTCCTTTGATTCTTGACTGGGAGGAAAAGGCCCATGTTGGACCCCAACCATTCCGCTATGAGATCATGTGGCATTCTCACCAGGAATTTGGAGACTGTATAAAAGGGTGGTGGAACACGCCTATTAGGGGTACGACTATGTTCAGAATTGTAGAGAAGCTTAAAATTATCAAAAGGGAGGCCCACGGGTGGAGCAAAAATAAGTTTGGGGATAACTTCAAGTGTAAGAAAGAGATAGAGAAAAAAATTAAACTCCTCCAAAATGAAATGGCCATGGGCAATTCCTCTTGGGAAGCTCATATTGAGGAAGAGAAATGGAGGAAAAAATGGAAAGACAACCTTAAAAAGGAGGAAATCTCCTAGAAGCAATGATCTCACATCCAATGGCCAATGGCTCAAGGAAGGAGACCGCAACTCAGCTTTTTTCCACAGATCTGCTTCAATCCATAAAAGAAGAAATACTATTAAATCCCTGGCTGCCGGTGGGGAGGTGATGACTGAGGAAGAAGACATGGGTAATCATGCGGTGGATTTCTTTCGGGACACTTTTAGAAGCCCGCCATGGAGGGGGGTTGATTTTGACAGCTCTCATCTCCTGGAGGCTATCCTGACTGTTATTTCTAGAGAAGAGAATGATTTGCTACTTTCCAAGGTCTCTGAAGAGGAAGTCAAAACCGTAGTTTTCTCCATGGGGGCTTTCAAATCTCCCGGTCTAGATGGATTTCCCCCATCTTTCTTCTAGCATTTATGGGATGTCATAAAATATGATGTTATACATGCTACCCGTGATTTTGTTAGAACTGGGAAAATCTTCAAGAGAATTAACAAAACTTACATTGTTCTAGTCCATAAAATTCAAGACCCCAAGGATCTAAGTGATTTTCAGCCTATCAGCCTCTGTAATATAGTTTATAAAATCCTTTCAAAAATCATCACAAATAGGATAAAACTTCTCCTGGGAAAAATAATTAATCCCAATCAGAAAGGGTTTGTTCCGGGAAGGCAAATCCTAGATGTGGTTATCACTACCCATGAAATCATTCACTCGATGGATAGAGGTAATAATGCTGGCATGGCACTGAAATTGGACATTTCTAAGGCGTATGATAAGGTGATTTGGAAATTCCTGTACGGGGTGCTAAAAAAGCTTGGCTTTAATTCAAATTTCATTAGAATTGTCAAGGAGGCGATGGAAACTGTGGAATTTGCGGTGCTTGTAAATGGTTCTCCTTGGGGGTCCTTCAATCTGGAGAGGGGCTTGCACCAAGGTGACCCTCTATCCCCCTATTTGTTCCTCCTTGTGGCTGAGGTGTTGGCTCGTAATTTATTGAGGCTGGAGGCTTCTGGACACATTGCGGGATTTAAACCAATTTCCACTCTTCCTCCTGAAATCATCCAACAATTTGTGGATGACACATTTTTTTTTGGGAAAGCTTGCATCAGAGAAGCAAGAGAATGGAAAGCTCTGCTGAATATTTATGCGGAGGCTTCGGCTCAGGTGATTAATTATAGTAAAAGAAAAATTTACTTCTTTAATTCTGAACAAAGAACCCAGTTGAAAATTATAGAATGTATTGGCTGTAAGGGTGGTATACTTCTCGACACCCATTTAGGGCTCCCTCTCACTGTGAAGGAAGTCTCCGACCCTTTCTGGAACTCCATACTTGAAAAAATGCAAAAAAAATTGGCAGGATGGAAAGGTAAGGTCCTAAGTAATGTGGGGAAGCTCCAACTTCTGGTGGCGGCCCTTCAAGGAATACCTATTTACTTCTTATCTCTTTTCAAAATCAATGAAAAAACTGTAGAGAAGTTGGAAAAAATCCAAAGGAACTTCCTTTGGTCTAGAATGGAGGAAAAGACTAAAATGAACCTGATTAGCTAGGAAACAATTTGCCAACCGAAGAAGGTGGGAGGGCTGGGAGTGAGAAAGATAAAAGATCTTAATAAGGCACTAATTACCAAATTTGGGTGGCAACTCTTTAAAGGTAACTCTGGTTGGTGTAAAATTTTGAAGGCCAAATACTACTTAAATGACCAATTCCCCCCTGGGCCAAAACTACCCCACTGGCTCTAAATTCTGAAATTTCATGGTGAAAGGTAAAGGATCCCTCCTTAGAGGATTAAAATGGGTGGTGGGTGATGGCAAGTAGATAAGTTTCTAGGAGGACTGTTGGGTGGGAGATATACCTCTCAGCAGAAACAAACTTAGTCTCATTAGGGATCGTTTGACTTCTCATTTTGGAGACAAAGTTAGTGACTACATTTCTCAGGATAAGAAATGGAAGAACGTTGCTAATGCTTACCATGGCCAAGAGCATATCCCACGCCACATTATGGAGCTAAAAAAAATGATTGCTGAGATCAGGATCCCCATCTCTCAAATTGTTGACAAGGCTGTATGGTGTCACAGCAAATTGGGGGAGGTTACGGTCAAATCTGCTTACCTTGCTAACATTAAGGTTTTGGCCGATGAGATGAGTTTGGGAAAGGTTTGGCTCCCCCAACTCATCCCCAAAATAAATTTTTTCTAGTGTACTGCTCTCCATGGAAAAATCCTTGCGCTGGACAATTTTTAGAAACGGGGAGTCCAATTGGTCAACAGGTGTGTTCTTTGTAAAATGTAGGTTGAGACAATAAATCATATTCTTATTCACTTCCCTTATGCTTCTCAGGTGTGGGGTAAAATAATGAGCAAACTGCAGCTGGAATGGGTCTTTTTGGAGCACTTAGACCAATTCATTAATAACTGGGGTCAAATAACTGAGCACCCTCTCATCAACATCCTCTGGCGTCTTTTACCCCCACATGTCTGATGGAGTCTATGGAAGGAACGAAACAATCAAATTTTTAGAGTAGAAGACAACAATGTTGAAGGAACAGTGTGACTGCCTGTAAATCTGCTGAAGGAAAACCTGGATACCTACCGCTGGAAACCCCCCCCCCCATCTGCCCAAGGGAGTGGAGTGTATGATAGCTAAGGAATGGGCTCTTCCCACTTCCTTCTACGTGATAGACAATTCCAAAATTATGACAAGACTAAACACTAAATGGTCACCCCCGGAGGAATACATAACCAAGCTGAACTTTGATGGTGCTGCCTCCAATGGTATTGCTACAAGAGGAGGTATTATTAGAGATCAAAAAGGTCACCTGATCCTAGCCTATGCGGTCCACCTAGGGAAGGGGTCTAATAATTTGGCTGAGATGTCTACCCTCCTATGGGGTCTAAAGGTGGCATCTAATATTGGGATTGAAAGATTAAGCATAGAAGGTGATTCTAAAATTGTAATTGAGCTAGTTAAAGGGAACTATACTACTGGCTGGATTCTAGAAAATGTGCTGCAAGACATCTATTCGCTGCTCCCCAGGTTTGATGACTTCAACCTTCAACACATTTACCATGAAGGTAACACGGTGGCAGACATGCTGGCGACCATGGGTCTTGTGGTGAATGGCTTAAGATGTTAGAGAAACTTAAACTCTTTACCCAAGCATGTTATTCAGCTTGTGGAAAAAGAAAGAAAATTAAATGATGTCTAACGAGGCAGATGTTGATTGGTCGAGAAAGACGGTGGGAAAGTCCACGAGGTGCTGCATCATTTCAAATTTTATAAGAGATACATGATTTGGTTATGTTAATTATTTCCAGCTTGAAAGACGAGCTATCAATGCCATTTTTAGAAAGTGTATGAGCTTTTTCAAATTAAAAGAAGATGTGGAGCTTAACACGTGCAAGGGAAAGAATGAAATGACTGCTGTGATTAATTGTAACATCAAGCTTTTATGGCGATATCATTTCTTGACATGCAAAGCTTAATTTCTCATATTAGCCAACCATGTGAATAGTACGAGAAAACTATGGGAGAAGGCGGACATTAAAACCACCTGGTTTTTCATCTCGAGACAAAATTGCTACATTTGTTGGGTTAGCAGCTCTGCTCTGGTGAGGGTTGTGCTGAAAAGAGGAAGGAAAGGTGGGATGTCGGTTGAGACCAAGGAGGAAGACATGCCTGAATATAACTTAAAGATGGGCGAAGATATGGTGCGGGTGGAACCTGCTAGGATCGAGGATGAATTAATCAAAAATCTGTGCATTCTCAACTGCCTTAAGGAGGGTGGTTTATTCCTGTTCATGAAGGCTATGGGTGACAGTGATGAACTGGTCTCTCTGCAGTTGGTAAAAACTTGGGATGAGTGCAAAGTTACAATAACTGGTATAACCTTTGAGATTAATGAGGAGGTTATCACGCAGGCCACGGGTCTCTCCACATAGAGGAAAAAATGGAAGAAGATCACCAAAAGCCGAGATGACACCCATATGAAAAGGTTCTTAAAAAAAATAGAGATTCTTGAACATTTTAGGGGAGGATTCAACATAATGACTCTGCCCGACCCATGGAATGAGATGTGCCTCATATTGATGAAGTACATCACTTTGGAAGGCTGCTTCGGCACCTGTTACAACTACCATTTCCCTCTCCTCAACCACTTTAGGTACAATGATTCCATCTCCTTTCCATTTTTCTACTCCATTCGATGGAAGCTTCTATTTTGGAAGTCAAAGAAAAAATGAAATCCAGGTAGAATTATTGTATTCTCCATTAGGGACTAATGTTATGCCTTTACAATTTCCATTTAGCCCTCTGCCCGCCTAGGACTGTTTCTCACCAGAACTTTATGTAGTATCCTGGGAACCCTAATGAGCTTCAAGTCACTCTCTCTAACCCCACGACTTCTTCCAAAACCCCTGTTTCCAAGAAGAATAAGCTGAGTTTGGCCGACGATGACCAAATCACCATTGAATCTGAAGGAGAGGAGGAGGAGAATGATAGCAGATGGAGATCTAATAGAATCGCTACCAAAACCAGATACAAGCAAAAAGCTGTGAGAAAGAGGTGCACTGAAGAGGATGAAGAAGAAGAAGAGGAAGAAGATATCAAGTAGGTCACCAGGGGGAAATTTAAAGTGGGGAAGAAAATTAAGGTTGAGGAGAAAGAAAGGGAAAAAAAGAATCAAAGCCCTATTGTGGATGGGTCTGTGAAAAGCCATGACTCTCAAGTATCTGCCAGTTTTGGTCTCCCTACCTTTGACCTTTCAAAGAAAAAAATCTTCGAGGAGACGAAGGCAAACTCTCTTCTCCTATCTTCACAGTCCCCTAGCCCTTAGGTGGTTATAAATATTACCCCAGAGGACCCTAAAAAAATAGAGGAGAAAATGCCTGATATTGTGAGTGACACCCCCATTGATACTACTAGTCCTCAGGAGCCCCTATTGCTATTTGACCCTAAGGTGGAGCTAAAGGAAATAAGGGTGGAAATTAATTGTCTCAGGGAAAGCTTTAACCGGATTGCAGACTTTGCTGTGAAGGTCATGCATGCGGCTGCCACTACACTCCAACTCCTTCATATGGAGAAAATGAACCCGGAAGGTGAGCGAAAGGATGAAAAATTGTACCAATTCCTCATGGACGACTAGCTTAAGCTCCTATTGAAAGGCAGGGAAGGGAACCCCAAGTAGCTTCCATTTCCTCTATTTATGGTTAAATTTTTTTCCTGGACTTTTCAGTTGGGCGATGTGGGCCTATTAGATCTTCGTTTAATCTCAAGGTTTTTTAATCGGCTAGTTATTACTGTTAATGTTAACTTTATTATTAAATACTACCACAGGATGGTTACCAACCTCATGGTGAGGTTGGGGCCTATTAGGACATTCAGGATGTTTATTACTGTTAATGATAACTTTACTATTAATTACCACCACAGGCTGGTTACCAACCTCATGGTGAGGTTGGGGCCTGTTAGGACTTCCAGGCTGGTTAGTAGCTCCGTGTTGGCGATGGGGTCTATTGATTTTCTTTCTTGAATTTTGGTTTTTAAAATTGGCATAGGCTGAGGGTTTGTTGTGTGTGCTTTGCTAGTTTTCAGCACTTCTCATGCTAGTTTTTTTGTTCGGATCAGCCCCCAGTTTTGGCTGCTTTTTTAAAATAAAAAAACAATAAGATATAGTGAAAAAAATTAAAAACGGTCCTAACTAGTATAATTTAAGTGCATAATATTTAAAAATATTTAATAAATTAATGTATTTTCCTTTCATTTAGTCTCTTCTTATAAACATTGTAAACATTTCTTGATTAATTATAACACACCAAAAATCCCATATATACCCTATGCTATGGTTTTTTTTTTAATGTTATATTAATGATTGTATTTTCTTATTATTACCAGGGATATGTAAAACCTTATTCTTAATATGTGTACATCTTTTTTTTTTTTTTTTTGTGTGTGTGTGTGTGTGTGTTTATTGTGAGCCATTCTACTCTAATTTCATCACAACAAACTATCTATCTATCTCCTATTTTAATATTTCTAATGGTGAATGAATGATTCTCTTGTCCTTTGTTCTAGTTTTTTATTATGAACATGTGTAACATTAAATAATACCCAAACCATTCTTATCCAATTGTAGTGCATCAAAATGTAACATTAAACAAGACCTAAACCATTCTTTGGTCTGCTTTTATTTCAATAGTAGTGAATGGTTCAAAAGATCAAAAAATAAATTCCATTAATTTCATCGTAACCTACATTAAACGACCTTGTGTATTTGTAGAAGAGTCCAAGATAACTTATTGCTTGAGTTTTTAGTGAAGGTCTTACCATTTTATTTGTGTCTTTCTACTTGTAGATAGCAAAGTTTTATTGGGTTTGAAATTTAGCTAAGCATTCTTGATTATTTGGTTATATTAATTTGTTTTTGTATACAATTTTGTAGATGGTTATATTAACCTAAAAATATTAAAAATGTTATTTGTTTATATATTTCCCTACCATTCTCATTCTTATTAGTTTTTCACATTGTTCCTTTATATATCTCCTTGTATTTCTTCATCATCTAATGCCACTTCAACCAATTACTAGTGTTGCACATGTTGTCAATGTTCACAGATGAAATATTTATGATTCTTATGATTAAACATATTGTATAAGTTAAAGTAATTAGTAAAAACTCTAATAAATAGTGAATGGTCTAACAAAATCCATTAAATTTTATAGATTCAAATTGAATGGAACCCGCTTCAAGCCAGTCCTCAATTCCTATAGCTAAATAATATTAATATATTTAATTATAACTATTTTTTTAAAATTTATTTAAGGAAACACAATAATTAGAAGTTCATTCCAAATGGGTACTATATTAAAACATAAATAATGTACCTTATACATAAAACAACAAATAGTTGAACTAGTTAATTGGGTATGTGCAAGATCATGAGGGGCCAAACTATGCCCTTAAGTGCAATGAAAAATCAGAAAATCAAGGTTAGTAAATGTATCATCTTAAAATGGAAGCACTTCCATGTTAAGAGTGTTTAGCCCTCCTTAGGGGACATTTTTGACCTCTACCATATCATCATCCTGTTTATGCATCATCTCGTGCTTCTGTGCTGGTTCAGGACCCTGATTGGGCCTCTTCGGGCACCTCCTACCCCACCTGGCATATTTTCTAGGGGTTATAACCCCCTAGGTCAGGGTCAACCTTGACCCTGACCTGGGTCCCCCTTTCAAATCAAGAAACTTGTCGGCTGTCGGGGCTCATCAAAAATTTAGTTTTCTCGCGTCCGGGTCGGCTGATTTGTGTTTTGAAGCATTGATTCCTAAATTATATTTAATATAGGTCCTTTTCTAGGGGTATGGGTTTAATTAGAATTTAATTATCCTATGTAGGCCTCCTTGGAATATTGTTCCCTAATTTCATATAAAAGGAAGCATTTTTCTCTCATTTTCTCTAAGTCTTCTAAGTGCAAAAAAGCTCTAATCAAGATTATGTCAAGAAGAAAAAAGATTCAAGTATCCATTTCCTAGCTCTCAAGGTGTTCAAGTCTTCCTCTCAAGCATTCAAATTCTCCATTGAAGATCAAGGATTCAAGCTCTCAAGCCTTTGAAGAGATTAGGTGCAAACATTCAAGATTCAACATTCAAAACCCTAGATCTAGCCATCATGGTGGTGTGATCTTCCTTCAAGATCCTTTGTGCCTCTTCAAGACTCTTTCATCAGTTCTTCAAAGTGGATTTCAAGCATAAAATCATGGAGGTTTATGTTTCATATTGAGTTCATTCTTTCATACTTACACACTTGCATACATTTGAATTTCAATTACATATCTAGAGAATATCATAGCTTCATTGTTAGATTCAATTTTACTACATGTTAGAATTCTATACTTTATTGATTTCAAGGTTAATTCCTAAACCAGGGTTTGACCAAGGAAAACCCCTCCCCCACAAAAAAACAATCTCCTTTTTCTTGCAGGTATAGGTATAGAATAGTGGATTTGAGCCTAGATCTAGATAACCTTTTTAGCAAACTTTCAAGATCCGCGAACAAAGTCATTTTCAGATCTGTGCAGGTTAGGGTCGATATTATTGGATCAGGGTTGACATTTGTGGTTCAAGGTTGACCTTTTTCATAAGATGACATCAGAATGGAAAATGATTTCTGGGTTTTGTTCATCTCTGCGTTTTGGTTTGGTATCAACTGTCAGATTTTCCAGAAATAGTCTACAGGCCTCAGAAAATAGCATTCTTTGATCTGCAATATTTCAAGGTTAGTGAATTTCTTCCATCTCTTCAATTACTATTTTATATCATTTCTATACATATAATTAACATAATTTAAGGTATTTCCTTTGTTATTCTCCTTTCCAAATAGTCGATTCATTTGTGCATTAACCCTTCTCTTGGGTTGATCAACTTGGATGTCCCATTTGGGTATTTGAGGGTAAAATGGAACATCTTATCTTCTCCTTGATCACAATTACAACATCTAATCAATTCAATTCAATTAAGGTTAATAAAATCTAGGTAATTCAAAGAATAATCTACACATCAACACCTTACATTTCAAGATAATCAATCCACAAACAATCTATAAATCAAATCAATCATTTTTATATCTTATCCATTTTATTTATTACATTTTAGTAACACAATCCAATTCCAACACGTTACATTTTAATTAACATTTTCAATTTCATGTGTTACATTTTGGCGAACCCGCGATAGACAACTCCTTCTTTTTGGTGTGAGATTTACATCTTAGATTACAATTTGCATACACAAACACTTCTTACATTTTCATCATGATATTTTTTTGGTGTATGGCTATTTTTCTCATTATCCTTCTCTTAGCATCTCTTTATAGTACCTATGATGTCTATGAGAGTGTTATTCATTTTATCATGTTTGTCAATCTTCATGTTTCACTTGCTTATGCTATTCGAAGATTGACCAATACTAGTATCCCTACTTTCAAAACTTTAATTAAGGATTTGTGTAGTGGACTTATTATTCTTTTAGATTATGTGAAGAATTTGGTAGATGATACCCCATTACCTAATCTTCCTAATCCTAATCTTAACATTCCTAATCCAATCATTTCTAATAACCCTACTCCTATTCTCCCATCTTCCATCCCTAGTTCTTCTCATACCTTTGTTAAGGCTCAAACTATGGTACAAGATGAGGATGTGCAAGAATTTATAGATTTACCTTCCCCTTCTTATCCTATCCATGATGATAATAAAGGGAAATCCAAAGAAACTTCTCCTAAAATCATTGTTCCACCTTACACAACATTTTCTCACAAGCATCATAATCAATCATCTCCCATAGATACTATGCTAGATAGATATACCACTGGATACACTATGGTAGATAAACAAGGTTATAAGGGTTTAGGGCTTGCTGTTAATGAACATGGCATTCAAAATCCGATCAATGTATCTCCTAAACATGATAAGCATGGTCTAGGATACTCATCTTCTCAATTTCATGTGGCTGATATTAACTATCATCCTCCTCTTGATATTCTTCTTCCAACACCTACCTTAGATCATCCTGACACTCCTCAAGATGTGCCTAAGAAAGTATATATCCAGTTAATGAATTCCAAGAAAGAAAGTTTAAACCTATTCCAAGAAATGCTTTACATAAGTACAAATGTCCTTTTCACAATAGTAATAAACATTTACTTGCTGATTGTGTGCATTTCAAATTATATGTTAGAGATAGAGCTTCTCGTGGAATTA
>MU224451.1:4321381-4332975 GCA_018584345.1 Thuja plicata
AAATTATATTAACTCAATCGAATGTTTACAATGAAAGAAGAGCCAAAGATATAAGCTCATAACCGAGCAGCTGAAGAGACAAAGGCAACAACAGGACAAATGTCCGTTGGCCTTCCAATCCCAACAATAAGCACGACCTTTGGTATCAGTTTTAATCTTTAAACAGTAAGGAAAATGCACTATTCTAGTTCTAATTGTGGTTTTCTGTTAATGTACATGATAGGGCGAACATGATGAGCTTGGCAAAGATGGTTATAAAATACAGAGGTCCAATTGTTTTGTTCTTCTGGTTTTCTGATTCCCTCTTTCCTATTCCTATTTGTTTGTAAATATTTTTGTAAATATGATTTCAAATCCTTTTAAAACCTATTTGACTCTTAATAAAAACGTTTAGATTAATAGCCAAATTTGTGCTTTAGTATTTAAACTCTCTATTTGAATAATCTCGACTAAACTACGAACGGCTACTTTGGAATATTTAACACTACCAGATATTTTGAGGAGTTCTAATATCCTCTCACGTCAAACGTCGTCGTCCTTTCTTCTTCACATATAATGCTCACCGCCACCTAAACATGTTTACAATTCTACGAAAATTACCTGTTCGAAAGTAAACCAACTGCTCCGTTTGAACAAGGCCTAAATTCATTGAAGACTCCTGCCCCGATACGCCTCCTGCACCAAACTATTTTATCTTCTCGAACAAGATAGTCGACTTTTCCGTCCGCTCTACCGACGTTTCACAGTTATAAATAACACTAATGTATTCCTATGATTCATAACGCACAGTTTCTCAGCTTCCTTCGGACGCTAAGTGGGTAAGAATTGATTCCATATTAATGTTTTTAGCATGACCTTAGATACCAGTGTCAATCTTCAAACAGTAAGGAAAAAGGTGTTAATGTAGTCCTAATTGAGGTCTTTTGTTATTGTAGACGACAGGGCCAACATGGTGAGCTTGGGAGAGATGGATATAAAATACAGAGGGCCAATTGCTTTGTTTATGGTGATAACTTGCGCTTGGGCTGGCGGTTATTGTAATGGGCAGTCTATCGATGTGGATGATCTCCCAGAGCCTGTGGACGGACTGTCATGGACATTTTATAATATCAGTTGCCCTAATCTTGAATCCATCGTCACATCCACTCTGGACACTTTTCTCGATGTTGATATCACACAGGCTGCCGGGTTGCTTCGCCTTCATTTCCACGACTGCTTTGTTCAGGTAACCATATAAATAACTCTTCGGCCAAAATGGAGTCCAATTATCATTCTTATTTTCATAAACAAAAAAAAACTACGATTCCGCTTCTCCACGAATATAGATAAAAGATGCAGTTGTTTATCTTCTTATTATTTAGCTTTAAATATTTTTTGTCACTGTCAGGTTAAAAGGTCATATAATGTCTAAATTGAACAGTTTATTGTATTTATTTTTACATAATTTTGGATCATATTCTACGATCTATCATCAAGATGAATGAGTACTAGAAGAGTGAAAATTAGAATATAACAGTTTATTTAGTTTGATAAGAATATAATTTATTAAGACTAGTTCAATTTATAAATCATTATTCCAAAAGATTTATAAGAATTTCAACAAATTTCAAACCCATCCATTCTTTATTGTTAATGATTCTTGAATAAGAGCAATTAACAATAATAATTGATGTATAACTGTATAAATATTTCTATTATTTAAAAATTAAACTATTATATAGAAATTTAAAATGTATTTAAAAATTGTGTGATTAGTTTTATTTATGATGATAATTTATTTATCTCAGTATTATGATAAGATATTATCAAAACATTGAATATACAAATGCTAACACAATTTTATCAAAAACAATCTACATTTTATGCTTTATTTAAGTTATATATTTATTATGATAGTGCTATCATGTATAAACTCCGGCATTTAACACTGGTTGCATATTGGTGATGCTCGCACAGAGGTGAAACAGTTGGCCCTTATAAAAAGACACCCATCACAAAAATACTGTAATACAAACAGCCTCTTAGCCTTAAACATAGATTATAAGTTTGACACCGAAACTAGAGTCAAAAACTAGATAGCTGAATGTTGAATTGTCAAATATCATGGTTCAATTATCGTAATGGTGATTAACATATGCAATTGATCTTGTGCTTTGAAGGGGTGCGATGCATCAGTGCTGCTGAATATAACAGACAGCACGAGCGAAAGGCAGGCAGTTCCAAACCTCACGCTCAGAGAGATGGCGTTCACAATTATTGATGAAATAAAAACGGCAGTGGAGGCCAACTGCAGTGGCGTTGTATCCTGCGCCGACATTTTGACATTGGCTGCTCGTGACTCCGTAGCCAAGGTATATATCTCCCCTAATCACTCTCTTAATGCTCTCTGAATATTCACATCTACTTACTGAATAAATTAAACGGACATATTGAAGAGCGGAGGACCAGATTATCCGGTACCGCTAGGGCGCAGAGACAGCACAACCATGGCCACTCAAACAACGGTGGGCGAAAGTTTACCCCCACCATTTTCAGACGTAGATCAGCTGACGACTAATTTCAGTGCGAAAGGATTAAATATGACTGATCTAGTGGCTCTGTCAGGCGGACACACAATCGGCCTTGCTCACTGTCCTTCCTTTGAGAACAGACTGTACAACACAACCACAGGTGAGCGAGTAGTGGACTCTACTCTTAACCTGACTTTTGCGAGCAATCTGTATTTAGTGTGCCCCGCCCTCAGTACCGACAATACCACTATCATGGATGTCCAAACACCAGATGATTTTGACAGTGACTACTACTTAAATATTCAGAACAACCAGAGCCTCTTCACCTCTGACCAGACTCTGTATGGGAATTCCACTACTCAAGCCATCGTCGACACTTTTGCCTCCAACCAGACGCTCTTCTTCGAAAATTTCATCCTGGCAATGCTAAAAATGGGTCAACTAGACGTCTTGACCGGCACCGACGGAGAAATCCGCAGCAACTGCTCGGTTGCAAATCCAACTTCTGCAAATAGCGACCAAGGTATACGCTCCATGGTGGATCCGGCAGAAGAATCGCCTCGTTTATTTCGTTCTGTGTAAATGGAGTTTTGCATTGATAAGCTGCACTTATGTGTGTCAAACAGGCAATACGGGATATAATATCAGGGTTATTAGTATATGTTGGAAATGTTTGATAATGATTGCAAGCGTGCAACTAAATATAGAAAAGGTAAGGTCAAATATGTACTTCGAGCTTTTAGAAAAATATTCTAAATTACATTTTAGTGCTTTTAGTAAATTATGGTAAATTACAATTAGTTGTTTTTGAAGTTTCTTTATTGGTCATGTAGTAAACATTTGTGTTTTTAGAGGCTACAACCTCTATAAAAGACTATCTTCTTGTATTGTTTATGTAGATAAACAATGTAGCTTCTATAGTGAGGTGAATGGTAATGTACTAAATATTGAATAAATAAAATATTTTAGTGTGTTAAATTCATTTTTTTGTTTTGTGTGTAAATTTTACATCTACAAAGTGGTATCAAAGTCAGTCCGAGCCTAGCTCCCTCATAGGAGGGCCTAGGACCTAGGATCATGAGTGTGATCTTTTGAGACTCTCGTGGGTATGTTTGAAGATTGCAACTATTAAGATTGTTGATAAGGTTATCAAGTTATTAGTTGAAGCATAAACATGAAATTTGATATGTGAAGATCTTATCCTCAAAAGAGTAACGTTGTTGATGTTTGTTTGTGTTTAATTGTTGCACTAAGAGGCTCATGTGAAACATATGTGTGAACAATTTAATAGTTGTATTATAAATGTCACATTTGTGTGAGAAATGCAACATGAGAAGAGACACATTCAGAAAATTAATGGCAGCTAACAAACAAATGGTCATCTAGTTGAGATTGAAGTTTAGCTCTGTTTAACTCTAGCATAGATCCTTCATCAGTGTGCAATGACAGTCAACAAGGAGAATTGTGTGTAGATGAAATGTCACGAGTTTTCTCTTTGTTAGAGAAAGGAGGGGAAAAGCTTGTGATATCTCATGAAGGAGAGAGATTGGTACTTCTATAAGAAGTGTACCTTATGGGTCTATAAGACTTGAAATAAAAGTGATGACGATTCCGCATGATAGGAGTTGTATACATCCAGTTTGTGAGTCCGCTTAGCATGAAGGGGGAGTATGTTGGATAATGATGCAAGCATGCAACTAAAAAATAATAGTAATGTCAAATATGCGCTTCAAGATTTTAGAAAGAGATTCTAAATTAGTTTTTAATGTTTATAGTAAATTATCATAAATGGCAATTAGACGTTTTAGAAGTTTCTCTATTGGTCATTAGTAAACTATTCTATTTTTAGAGGCTACAACCTCTATAAAAGGCTGCCTTCTTGTATCTCATTTTCCATCTTAAATTTACAATTGTATATTTTATAAGTTTTATAATACCTATACTAATTCATTGAGAATCACATGCTTGTCCTTAATGACTAAATCTTCTAATTTGATAACATTCATTATTAGCAATTGAGAAAATTACAAATTTCACTTTTGATTAAGAAATCATTATTATTTTAAAACGGGATAAAATAAATATATTAAAGAACTTGTGATAGATGACATTCTAAATTTTGTAGAATTCCAAATGATAAGAGTAATTACTAAATAACAAAGAAAAATTCAACAAGGTTTGCCTTTATACTAAAACTTATAGAATAAATAGAATAATACAAATCATCATGACCACTAAAAGAATAAGTATTCTTATTCGTATAAAATTAAATTATTTTGAATAAGATGAAAAATAGTAGAGGATTTATTAGAAGGAAATTAATCTAACTAAGAAATATGGGCCAATAATGATTTTCCTCTAAAATTCACCTGACAAGAAAATCCACTACACTATCTCATTTACTACAAATATGATAAAATGAGATCAATTGAAAATTAATAGGCATATAAAGAATTCATTACAGTAATGATGAAATATTCTTGGAGGAATTTTAAGAACCTTTATTTTTCAAAAGAGAACCCAAAATCAAGGAATCAAACTCACAAGTAACTTTTGCTAGCCCAAATCATGGGTCATATCAAGAGTCACAAAAATAAATTGGGTTTCCATCAAATTGCTAGAAACAATAGTCGTTAGATTAGATAAAATAAAATATGCCCATATCATCACTAACATCACCGAATTTTGTAATGATAAAAGTACCTAGGCTACATTGAAACAAATAAAATCTCTCTCTCTCTCTCTCTCTCTCTCTCTCTCTCTCTCTCTCTCTCTCTCTCTCTCTCTGTGTGTGTGTGTGTGTGTGTGTGTGTGTGTGTGTGTGTGTACATAGACACACATGCACGTGTGTGCACACACACATGTATCCATAAAGAAATATTAAAAAAAATTAGTAGATATAGCTCCTTTAAACATGTCCATAATCTTCATTTGAACCTATTCAAGAAAACATTGGCTACTTTAAAGGATTTTACAATTCCTCTCTAACTATATATACCATGTATGGAAAATAGGATAAATAATCCAAGGAACCATAATGAAAGAGGTAGATGGAGGAGGATGTTTTTGAACTCTCCCAAAATTAATTTCAAGAATAAATGAGAATAATAAGTTGGTTTTCTATTTGAATAAAACATATTTTGAAGGGACTTGAAACTCTTTACAACAAAAGCATCCAGTCAAAAGTAACCATATGCTAACCAAGCATTGGACATAAATAAACAAAGGAAACAAAAACTAGGGACAAAAGCCCCAAAGACCTTACAAAGTTTTCAATAAATTTTCATTTTTTTGAATCAAATCTTCATTAATACTAAAAAAATTGTGGATGATGTTGTCAATGAGACTAGCAAATACCTTTGTCCCTACTACGGAGCTCGGTAGCTGGGCCACATAGAGAACCAGAAGCCACCTCTTGAACAAAAACCTTTTCCATTGACTTAACACTACCAATAGTAGAACATGAAGTGCACTTAAAGAGACCATGAATAGCCTTTTCCTAAGTATTCAAATTGTTTAGCCCTTCCAAGCCATTGTTTTATGGTCGTACGACTCACATCCACAACTCCTCTTAGAGAATCCTACACTTTTTGATGGATTCCTTTAATGTTTTGATACATTGTTGATACCTTTCCTTCAAATTGTTAATTCCTTTGGCTAGCTCATGTATACTAGGAAGGGTGTTATCCACATTGTGCGAATTTGGGGTCTGAACACTCTTATCATTCAAAGCATTAATCTCAGACACCATCCACATGAACAAAGAACATTGTCTCTTAGTAGCATCCTTGACATTTTTACTCATATTAATAGAATAATGAGTTTGTTATCATGGTCATTGATATCTATAAATTACCAAAGATAGGTGATATTGAAATAAATAAGAGCAATAATTTGTAGATCACATAGATACTCAGAAGGGTGTGAATCATATATTATCAAATGTGAACTTTCAAGTAATATAAGAATTATCATAAAAGCATTAATGGTAATATTAAAAGAAGCAAGATGCCACGTTTTTTAATGTAAAAATATCATTAATGCAATAATCATCAACCTAGCTACCAAATATTGAGTTGTGAAGATACAAGATGTCTCTTAAATACTTTTTGAATTTTATGAAGAAGGAAACTATGCACATATTTTTTTATTTCCTGCAAGTGCCCATGTTTCAAAGTTTTATACTTGGATTATTGATTTTATTAATAATATCCATTATTTTATGCTCAAACTTAGAAACAATCAAAATTAGCATATGTTAGAGATCTCTATGTCTATCATGTTAGTTAGTGCTGGGAAAAGAATGCTCTATACCATGTAAGATTGGTGGAAGATTATAACCACCCAGTATCAAGGCACTCCATGAAAACAAAACAGAAATTTAAAAAAAAAAATGAATTAATGAAACAAGTATTATAAAGGATAAACCTTGGTTAATTAGGCTAAGGTGAGACATAGGACTGCATAAGCTTATGAGAAGTGTCTTAATCTGATTACAAAATGATCACCAAAAAATAATATCCATTACCTTAGATTGATTATAATTTTTATCAAATTAAGGGAGTAATTACTTTCACAAATATTAATTTAAGCTAGAGATGTCATTATTTAATGATCAATGAGGTTTATATTCTAAATATATAGTCTTAACCAAGTATTTAGTCATTAAGAATTTTTTCCTTATAAATCCCAGGTTTTATTATTTACCATTGATTTTCACATGTTTTATTTTTTTCATTTAAGATATGTTACAATTTTTGTTCTAGGACTCTTTTATGATATATGTTTTATTCAATAAATAGGAAAAAAACATGAATGACATCTTAAATTTGTTTTTTGAGTTCATATGAAATTATAAGATATATGATAAGTTTTGTGAGTTCTATTATTTTAATTCTAAATATACTACCTTTGATATGTGTTTTTATAAAAAAATATATTGAACTAGAATTTTGAAAATCTTTATGCAATTATAGAATGGTCTATATTAATGTTTGGAGCTTCAGTTGTATGATCATTTAGAATATATATATATATATATATATATATATATATATATATATATATATATATATATAAAANAAAATATATATATATATATATATATATATATATATATATATATATATATATATATATAAAATTGTAATATATGATTGATTAATGAAACATTATAAAATTATAATGAATAGACATGTTTCTTTTAGCCTCTTTTCCAATATAAATGAAAGTAAAACGTAACATGGTATCAGAACAAGAACGAATGTCTCTAGGATCGGTGAACTGTGCTGGAAAAATAATGTATGATTTCGAAGTAGCAGCGAGTTGATAATGTCTTCCGAACAAGGAGGTCAGACTGGCAATGCGCTGGACCCATGAATATAGATCATGAAAAAATACCAGTCGAAGTGGATACAAAATGGTGGAAGAGCCGATCAAATGGACTATGAACGGGTTCACAAAGTAATCATTCTAGGCGAATACTTATCTACGTACTTTACAAATACATATTCAATACATTCATATTTGGGAAATCAAATGGTCGATACATGAGTAGTTTGTAAGGGATCCAAATCGCAATGCCTCGGTGATTGTCAGAGATTAATTTTGGATTTCTTTTGTGCATGATGGTGTCTAGCACCTATTGCAGCAATCACAAGAATGTGAACTATATAATGCATTGATCACGATTTGTGTCTAAATTAATGAGGTGATCATCAATTGTGAGTGTCCTCACAATATCTCTGCCTTCCAATAGTTATCCATGCCAGAAAGCTTCCAGTGAACTATTGTAAATTCATTTGGGGAGAAGCAAATGCGTTTTAGCATCGGGTGCACATCTAGAACTACGTTGCATCCTAAGTGCACATTGCACCAGACAAACGATCATTACAGGAGACAATCAAACAAGAGACAATCTAAACTAGTATCACGACACTTAGTTTATCTATACTTGCAATTTTAAGAGGAACAAGTTGCAAATGATTAAAACCAATTGTCCAGTATGTTGTATCTATCGATGGCACATTGACTCCATCTGGTCGGCATAGGAGTTGCAAATACTAGTGTTCGGAAATCAGAAGGTTGAGCAACGGACATGTTTGAGCCTGCTAACATCAGCAATCAGAGACCATATTAGCATAATCCATTCATATTCGATATTGATATAGGGTTATACGCAAGGTATAAATATATCAGCAGAGATACCATTCTAAACACGGAGGTCTAGCCAACAAATATAATCCCAAATCAGCGCATCAACTATTATGATCATCTGTAAATTCATGCCTCTTGCGGAAGAAGATATTAGCGGCAGAAATACTAATAGGAAACGAACATGGTATTGATCCAATTCGAATGCCCAAGATATGGATGGCTTTTAACAGATTGAAAAAGAGCATCGTGACCCCCTTCTATAATGGTAATGATAATAGTTTTCGAAATTGACGTAGTCGAAGCTCCTATCTCGCAACATACTGACAAGCATATTGATTGCCAATATGAAAGGAGGATCGAGTTCTATTCTGATATACGTAGGATGCCTGTCATTCATCATCCAGTTATTAGAAGGAAAATCTGAAGGTGATTGGCCGTCAGTTACAATACAAAGGATTGGAACTACAGATCAAGTCGTACTCCAACAATACACGTATTGGAGACATTAACAGTTGTAGCCTTATGGATGTCTAACCCAAAATTATAGTGGTTATTTCTTTCCTTTGTCATTGCAATTGTGAGGAAGCTAGTTAACGGAATATCCGTTATTGGATGACTGCCGTGTTCAAGCAAGTTGAAGATAATTCCGCAAATAAACGAAATATAGATTCGAGGGAATACATATGTCCAATATAAATCATCCCAATCACATACTGCCAAAGGAAGTTTATATGCCTATCAAAAATTATTCACTCAGGGATTTAGTACATTGCCATCGTTTGTATAATAAGAGAAGTCCTTGTATGTCAATTTCTTGAGATTATGTTTGAACTTCGTAGGCGATGAATATCAAGATGGACATATCGATGTTGTCGTGGATGTGTAAGTCCATTCTTTGATCCGAAGAAGTCTCTGGGTCTACTCTGTGAATTATACTCGGTCGCTGCCATAAATATGCTCTAATATGTTCTCATGTATGGGACGACAATATGTGTGACCGGTGGGTGTAATGTCGAAGTGTGTATATGAATAGAATGGAGATGTCGCTGTGTAAGGATGACAATCTGGAGTTCGTGGTCGATTGGATGCGTTCTTGGTGAAGTTGCGGCTGCCGGAGACGAAGCTCAATTATCGCAGTGATTGATATTGATGACGCCTTCCCTCAATTTATGTTCGCCACCCGTTCCTAGTATGCTTTTCGGAATTGCGAAATAGTATAGAAAAATTTCTGATGTTGCCGAGGATTGGATGTACTAATATTGCTATATGAATGTGCCAAGATATGTATCGCAATGCTCCCGCGATCGACTTGTTGCTGTCTTCTCTGGATTGCAGAGTATGATGGAGCTGGTAGTATATGCGATCGACTGTAGAAGACAAAGATATATATCATCGAGCTTATATGTTGCAAAGGCCTTGGTGCAAATCGGGTGGTGATTCACATCGAATGATTAGTGCTTTGATGTTTTTGGTTTGAGCCCGTATACATATCACTCTCATTGCTGAGAAGCGGCTTGTAGGAGTTCTCAGGTGTGTGGCATTTGGGCATGATTGTAAAGAAATCTTGTGGATTCGCATTGCATTGGCTTATAAACTATAGAAGTGGACCCATTTTGTATTGTTGTGATACATTCACTGCTGGGTGTGTAAGATTATAAACGTATCATTGAAGCTGACACTATGCGTTTGAAGTCTTTTGATGTAGAGGCGATATAGTGCAGAGAGATAAGTACTTTATATCCTTTTATACCCTTGAATAATGTTCATGAATTTTTGATACATTAATTCATACTATAACATTGAAATAGTAAATCTTATATGCTTCTATCATTGGTATTTCCCTTCGGGATAGTTTAGTTTTATGAACTATTTGTAATCTTTATCTGAAATTCTTTCAGGACAGGATGAAGAAGCATACGAGATTGCATTCAAGGGAGAAAGAACTTGATGCTTGCAGCCATGGGATTGAGTTGATGGCTAAGAACATTTGTTCGAAGAGAAGGTTGATATCAGATTCAAAGGGAGTCTGACATTTCATCTGAAGCAATCTTGGACGAGGGCATTTGAAGATTGATATCTATTTCAGAGTGGGCCATGCCATCATGAAGATATGCTTAATGCATTCTTCTCTCTGAGGGAAAAGTTTGAGATGCAAGCCCTTGTTAATGCATTTTTCTCTTTGTAGAGAAACTTGAGGTGTAAGCCCATATCCTCACCATCTGAGATGAGTCAAGGTGGATGTCATGTGTGTGACTCCATGACTTATGGACCCTCTTGTGAACATTGAAGAAAGGTGACGATTTTTTGACAATGAACACTTTTATTTGATTGATGTTGTGATGTGACGACTTTGCAAACATCTCCATTATGATAGGTTATATCCTGTAAATCAATATGGACTAGAAGGTTTAGTTTAAAATACTTACAAGTTCTATTGTATGGATATATCATGTCTATATGGTAAGTATCACATATGTGATACTAGTGCACATATCATATAAGATAGCTTGAGTACGTGGTCAATATCATGGACTTGATATTTGGAGACCATTACTCTCAGTACTTGGTAAGTATCATGGATTTGGTACTTGGAGACCATTACTCATGACAATCATTTTTTAGCACTTGGTGACTATCGTGTGAGTTGATATTTGGAGTTCATTGCTCTGAGTACTTGGTGAGTATCATAGACTTGATACTTGAGGACCATTGCTCATGATATCAGTAAAATGATATAAATTTTAAATGATTATCTATACTCACATATTACATTGAGATAATATATTTATCCTCCCGAACTAAGAGGGAGTGTTAATGTTATATCTTCGGTGAGATCGATTTATCTCAATAATGAACATACTAAGTTGATATAATAAATATTATATTATATTGTTGATTTGATTAAGTTCATATATATATATATATATA
>MU224451.1:4333434-4351270 GCA_018584345.1 Thuja plicata
ATATACATATATATATATATATACATATATATATATATATATTAATGAATATTAATGAATATTATTGGCAATATTAACAAATTGACTGAAATATAGCATTAGGTATTTGACAGTTTTTTGTTATTATCGTACAGATCTTTGTAATCACTACGAAGCAAAGTAAGAGTAACACATAATAATATGTGTTATGATACTTTATAATTATCATAACAAATATATTATTATGTGTTATATACTGTAAACTACAATACATAGGCTGCAATAATTATTGCATGAAACAATTCAAGTTGAGCATGTCTCATGTAGAGATATGTCTCTACTACATAGAGGCATATCTCTACATGAGCCATGATCTCTTATTTATATGAAGTTTATATCTGCACTTGAAGACATATCACAAGTTATGTGATATGTGATTGCTTAGTATCCATATGGCAGATATCATGAGACATAATATCAATGCACATACCATGGTTATTTATGAGCTATGGTGAATATTTCGTGACTTGATATTCCTGGATATACCATATCTCCTGATATCATAGTGAGGTGATATCTCCTCTCTTTTAAAATTAATGGAATTATTACCTTGATAGATTTTATCTTCTCTAGCTAAGAGGGAGTGTTGATGTATTGTGTAGTTATGGTGAGGGTCATAAGTATTGACAAGGGAGACCACTACACATTCTATTTGATCATCCTCCCTAGCTAAGAGGGAGTGTTAATATTTGTAGCTTTAGTCGTATGATCATTTAGAATACATATAATACTTAGATATTGATTAATAATATGTGTGTGTATGTGTGTGTGTGTGTGTGGGTGTGGGTGCGCACGCGCGCACGTGTGTGTGTCTGTGTGTGTGTTATATGATATATATTATTATTAAACATATATTATGCAAACTTATATTATTCTAATATATGATTGATTAATGAAACATTATAAAATTATAATGAATAGACATGTCCCATGAAGGGACATGTCCCTCCTAGCCTCTTTCCCAATATAAATGAAAGAGAGATTGTTGCATTTGAAAGACACATACAACATAGAGTGCTATTACATTTGCAGCTATCCTAAAACTTAACAACGTACTCAAAATATTATTAAAATATTGATAGTTTCATGGGTTCACAAAGTTATTATTATGAGGTTATAGAATTTATTCCTAAGTTTCTTATCACTTTGATGTTTTATAAAAGAAGGGAAATAAGTTTATTTGGTGAAGGAACTATAAGGAAATCCATTTAAGATTCATTATACCAATACAATAGAGTCATAAGTTTTTTTTATCTTAAGAATGAATTTATTTTCTATATTGATGCTTCTTTCAAAGGGCTTCAAGGCTTCATTATTAGGACGACAAAGTGTCTTCTTATCAGTCTAGGAAGCTTGAGTTTCATAAGAATAATTATTCCACTCATATTTGGACTTATCAGATTTATTAATGTGCTTATAGTATGTACACATTTTGTTACATTATTTTTATAATGAATCTTATCTTAATGAGTCTATTTTATCTCTTTACCATTTTATCTTTTGTTATTTTCTTGAAAAAGAGTTGAGATTATGTATTTTCTAGTGTTTCTTTAAGATTTATTTTAATATCTTTCAATAGGATCATTGAACATTGTCTTTTCAGTACATTTTGGTGGTTTTGTATAGAAGGGAAGTAAATATACTAAATTTTAATTAACTAGAAATATTATTGACCACTATAGGTTCCTTTTTGTTGAGTTCTACCTTACCCTATTAAGTTAATTCAATATCAAGATATGTCAACACTTTGGGGACCCTCTTTTGCTTAAACCTACTCATCATGATGAATTGTTGGATTCATCAAGAAGAAAGATTAAAAGTTGAATGAGGATCTACTCTTTTTTTTTTAATTATTCTTTTCTTGCTTTCCTAATGATTTTAAAGTTAAATGAGAAACTTTCTCCCCATTTTAGATCAAATACATAGAGTAGAAATTTTTAAAATATTTGGAATGTCATTTTAAAGACCAATATTTCCTACAATGATTAGTGTACTCTGTATGGATATTTTCTATATGTAAGTGTTTTCTTCACTTGGAGTTTCAAGACCTAATTACCGAGGTTTTTCTTTTAATTTGAGATAATTAAACATTTATTTTCCTTATACAATAAAGCTCAGTCATCTTCATCATGAACATGATTTCTTAAAATTGTTCAAACAATTACTGTTATATGGAACAATGGTCCCATGATCAATGTTCCCAAGATCATATAAGGTTGGACATAAATTTGATAATTTTTCAATGGAGATCATATTTTCTATTTGGAATTTATTTAAACTATACATTGGTTATGGATAAAAAAATTTGGGATTTTTTTTTTATATCAATGTACTTTTTAAATTTGTAAATATTTTTAGGTTTGGACAATAACTAGACTTTGCAATTGACTAATCTCCAACTCTATTAAAATTTTCGGAAAAATTCAGGTGCAATTTCAATGTCATTCCTCATTTAATGACTCTAAACAAGATCATAACAACAATACTAAGAAATATTCTTAATGTTCACTAATTACATATTATCAACAAAATAAATGAACTTTTCTAATCGACAAACCAACTTCCATAATACTAATTTTGTACATCCATAAGAATATTTGATTAAAAACTTTAATAGGACAAATGATAAAAATAATTGAAATACGGATTTAAATCCTATTAGCAATGGCTAGAAATTTATAAGATGGGAAAGATCCAAACAACCTGACTAGGACCAAACTCCACTAGGCCTTGTAAAGTGACTAACATATGCAAGGCATTCAAACTTGCCATTAGGCGTTTTACATGCCTCAAATAGGACGGTGGCCACCCACCCGCACAAACAAAAATGTAAAGATTGAAATTCACGGCCAATCTTATCCTTGTTTTTGTTGTCATTCACCTTCTTTATACGCGTCCAATGAATTTGCATGGCCTCAGTGGCAGTACTCGGGATAATAATGATGAAAAGTAAAAAGAATAATCAACACCAGTTTTCATTTAGTCATATCCATGTTAAATGGCCCCGATTGCTTCAACTTCTAGTGAGGACAGTTTTTATTTAGTCAAATACAGCATCTTTGAATTTATATATATTGCAAATTTTCAAGATCGACAGCAGGAAATAACCCTACCTTTTTTTTATATATATTTTTTTAACAAGGAGGTATTCCCATGACCTAGCCCAGCGATCAGCAGCCCATATCTTGGGTATCTGTGTGAGCTAGGGCGAGACTATCCCCCCTGGGTGAGACTATCGGCTCAAACTCCGATCCCACCAGGTAAATCCGGAGGGAGTTTCGAACCCGAAACCATGGGGATAACCCACAACCTCAAGCCTCCACTCCCCACCGATTGAGCTAGCATCCGAAGACACCTTTCCTTTATATTGGTTTAGTACACTCTCGCTAACCTCAGCTCTGGTTATTGTTGTATATAGAATTGTCGACTAATTCTTCACCACTTCTTCTGGTTTGGCACATTTGACAACATGGTCATCAAGTATGAATTTGACAAGATGCTCAAGTACATTCACGTTTCAATTAATTGTAAAGGGCGGCACTGTACATTTCTAAAAGTTTTATTCACAGTGAATCACTTTAACTTAACGAGAAAATGGAGGTCGGCATCTCAATATAGTGTACGGTGATATATGAAACAGAAAAGATCAAAGCTATTAAAGTTTTGGCAATAAACACATTGATAATGACTTTGATCCATATCACCCTTAAATGTCTATGATACATATCATTATTAAACATTCTTAATGCATGTAATTAGAAAAGAAAGAAAACTTCACTCACATGTTTTGTCTTATACAACTATCTTTCTTTATACAAAATGTAATGTCTATGACTGTATTGTGATTCTCCCTTGCTTGTCAAAATTGGTGTATCAACCGATTTTGACAATTTCGACAACATTCCTTGCTGCGTGGTTTGATTCAGCGCTGAGGCAGTCTATACAGAAATATTATATATAACTGTGAATTGGCATCTTATTCCATCTCTGACCTCGTTTGCCAATGCCTACAAAAATGTGAACATCAAAAAAACTGTAGATGCCACACACACAAATATATGGCTTTCGATTTTTCAAATTAGCACGGATTTCGAAAGGCACAAAATTAACTTTTAATATTTATTATTTAATTTCAATTTAGTATGTCTTTTATTATTATTATAAGTGAAGGCGAGATTTCAATTTAGGGTTCAAATCTTTGTGTAATTATGAAACCAAAATTCAAGATGAAATTGTCTTTAAAGAGGCAATTACATACGGAGAGACAAAGTTGGACGAACACAACACATGAATGGATGCACAAGCTAGAGTGATCAAGAGCATATACTATACCAAGCCCTACCATACTTCCCCACATAACCTTGATTTAGGTACAAGCATCTAAAAAATGCTTACAAACACTTTTGTTCCTTTTTTTCGTTTGACTATTCTACATGTCCTTATGCAAGGTACAAGAATTCAAAACATGCTTAGGAAGACCTCTCTTCCTTCTTTGTATGACTATTCATAAATCAATGTTGTCTATACCATTAAGGTGAATAGCGAGATTAACTGTCTTCTAATTTAACCTATGCCCTCCAAAGGTATTGGTACTCAAAAATACAACAGGGTTTTTGAGTACCTTGTTAAATTTTTTGCATCCTGACACCTTATGAGTGCTTTTTGAGCGCATTTGACCAGATGGAATTTTGAATTTTTTCATGCATATCAAGTATTCATCACTCTTGTTAAAGAATATGAGGACATCCCAAGTCGTCAAATTTAAGTTTTGAGTCGGTTAGTGATGTCTTGATTTGAGCACTTATCCATTCTGCATTTGTTGATTAAGGTGTCAAATTGTTGTAAAAGGCCTATTTTGCATCTAAATAACTTGCGTCCTTTTGTGTTTCATGGGTCGCCATTTTGGGAATGCTTAACATGCATATCATTAAGCTTATATTTCAAAACTCAAGTTGTTTCGAATCCATTTGATAGGTTTTTGGATTCCCCAAAGTTGGTCCTGCTGATTTGTCCAGTTTCTCTATTATGCCCAGATTTCTGAATAGTGTACTTTGAGGTCTTCCAAGTTGTATTGAGTTGCACGCCCTACATAATTGAGTTTTCCCCTATGTTGCAAACATGAGAGTGTACCTATTTGTAGAGTTTCAGACTCGTACCAATCTAGTTGTCCACTTTCCCAGCTTGATTCCAAATCCAAATTTTGCATATTCACTGAGTTTAAAATCAGAAAATTTGTAAGGTGCTAACTTTGCAGATTTGTACCAGTTGATCAGTTCACTTTTAGTGCAAGTTAGTTGAAGTTTCATGTTCCATGTGTGAAGGTGAATCAAGTTCCAGAGTTTCAGATTTTGAAGGATCTTTTTGGTGACTTTATGAATTCAGTATCAAAGACAGTTTGTGCAGTTCGCCAATGCTGAACAGAATTCAAGTTTACAGAATGGTCATTTTCAGGGAGTGATAACTTTTTGTATGAAAGTCATTTTCAAGAACCGATTATGGCATCATTCTCATGGCATGCAAGTGTACTACCTGACCTGGTTGTGAGGTCTCAGAATTTTTTTTGATAATCTTGCAATGGCCGATCTGAATGAAGTTTATGTTGTTTCAGCATTTGCGCTTACACTGTTTGCTGAAATTGCAAAAACTTGATCAGTTGCACCTTGTACCTGAAGTTTATTCTGGCAAAGCCTTTTTGCATGCATTTTTATTGTGGATGAATGATTCATTCTGCCAAGTGACAGATCTTCAAGAAGTGATCTGATGTCTTTTCAAGTTGCATTTCTGGCAGTGTTTGCATAAGTTTGAATACTTTAATTTGCAAATTGGATAAAGTTGCCCACTTTGCATTTTATTATCTTTTGGTCTGAATATTTTCAAGCCAATCCAGTTGGCGGCTATGTTCATATGCTGGAGGTGAATGTACTTTCCAGTTCCCATGGTTGTAAAGTGTCATTCATTTAGTTTTTAAAGCTCATTCTGGAAGCTACTTGCAATTAGTGAGTCCATTTTGCAGAATTGTTAAAATTGATTGATTGACAACCAGTTCAGTATCTTGGGATCTGAGTGCACTGAAGACTACACTTTGATAGACTGAGGGTGAATTTGGTTTTCATAATGATGATATTCAAGTTGAGTCTCCAAAGACCCACATGTTATTATTGAGAATCATTGATCTTGTGATATGGTTTTTCTTAAATACTATATTATTATTTTAAGTCATTTGTGATTTGAAATTATGGTATTTCTGAATGTGAAGTTGAGGTTTGTTTAGATGACATTTGATAATTATAGTGGAATGAACCTTTTGTTCGAAGCATTTAAGATTGCAATTGACAAAATAGAGTTCCATCTCTCACAAACTTTACAACTATCAGAGGGACGCCTGCACAGATTGACAGAGAACATGCTAAACAAAGAAGACCAGCGTATGGTAAGTAAAATGCATTTAAAAGAAAAACATTACAGAGGAGGTCCATGCAGCATTGAAAGAGAGAAATGTTTGAAAACATTAAGAACATACAATTGCAATCAGCAAATGTGTATGAGTTGAAATCCACGCTGAATATTGGAGGAAAGTTTTAAAACAAATTGATGTTGCTATGAAGGGATCAAGTGCAAAACCAAGGAGTCTACACCAATTTTCATCGAGGATTTAAATGTTTTAAAACTCCATACAATGCAAATATGTTGAAGGAGTTGTGCAGGGGTCTATGAATGCTCACGCAACATTTAAAGATTGTTTTCTAAAAACAAACAAATACATTCTTGCAAACAACAAAGAAAATATAAGAAGTCCACGCAGCAAGAGGAGATTTCAAACATTTTAAAAGAAACATGTAACATGCAAATTGGCATGATTTTTTGAGATGTTTTAAAGGGGATTCAATGTGCTAACTTTGGGGGAGATTTTAATATTTCAAATTTCATGCAATGCAAGGTTCAAAGTAGGAAGATTGCACAAAGGAGTAGAAGTTTTTTAAAACTTATAAAACAACAAGCACCATATGCCAATTGCTACGCCAATTTAAGAGGAGGGTGTATTTTAAAATCTTAAAAAAACCAATGCATGGGTAAGCTGCGCAATTTATTAAATGAGATGACTAATTTTGATGCTTGGAAAATATAGCAAGCATTGCTTGCGCTAGCATTTGGTGGAGGATTTGAAGATTTTAAAAAATGTTTCAAACAACAATGCAAAAAAAGATCCTCCATAGACATGGAAGAGAAGCTCACGCTGAATCACTGAGGTGAGTTTGAACTTTTTAAAGAAAAAAACATTTGTGTTTAAAATATGTTGCGTTGGGAAAAGATAGGGGGGGGCTATGCATTTAAAAACCAATCAATACATTTGATGTTATGCAAGAGACATCCTGCATAGGGCATAAGTAAGATGGAATAAGATGGATTCCACATAAACATTGAATACTTTTAAAAAATTAAACATCAAATATATGCTACGCTGAAGATGGAAAATCCAATGTGCAGAAGTATTAGAAGATGCCACGCCATGAATGGAGGAAAATCATCAAGAAACCACGCAGGTATACAAAGGTTTAAAAGTTGGAAAATGCACAATGGATTTATGCCGCATGCACAGGGTTTGGGTTTTTTAAAGAATTTTTATGTTTTAGCGCTTGTAAAGTAATATGAATAAGAAACCAAGAGACCATTTAGCGGGCCGCTTGGCTAGAGGACTCAACATGTAGGTGGTCCCCCTAATTTTGGACCAAAATGCATAAAGGCTTTAAAAACATGAAAGAATTTAGTCCCACATTGTTGCCACAGGAGAAATTTGAAATGTTTATAAGAAACAATGCAAACATATGTAAATGTGAAGCAGAGTAGGAGGCTCTCTTCACGTGTGCATGTGCAGGTGCCAGATGGTGCATTGGGAAGCATGCCCAGGCAACTGAGAAGAAATTTTGCAGACAAGTGGCACCGAGGGTGACATGGAAGATTGGACATGTGGCGGGCAGTCACAAAGTTGGGAGATAGAGAGAAGATAACCGCCAAGATCACGAGACTTAGAGACTAACAGCCACGGTAACCGGTCGCCAAGTAGTGAGATCCTAGCAGTCAACAACCAGAAATCTGGAGACTCAGAGACAATGTAGTCGCGTGGTCATGGGAGATAACTACAGTCAGGAGAAAACCGCCAAGATTGGGCGACTAACCATAGTCATGTAGTCGTGAGACAGATTAAAGCTTAGTCGCGAAGTCTCCATAGTTGACCATGGTTAGTGGAAGAATCAAGAGACTTGGAGACTATGTTGTGCAAAGTAACCACAGTTAAGGAATGGTCAATGTATGGTCGAGTTAAGCCCATTCAGAGACTTGGAGACTAAATCTTGTCTCCAAGTCTCCAAATCAAATCACAGTTAAGAAAATTATTTAGAGACTCAAAGACATGAAGGGAAAGGTGACTGCGGTTTTAAGGTGAGTTTGCACAGCCGGTTATGAACAACCAGCTAGTGTATGCCAAGTGTCAAAATATGGTTGATTCTGGGAGAAAATTAGTATAAAATAGAAATTTCTCAGAGATAATATGCATAGGATTCAGAGGTTAAAATAATTTTAAATCAATATAGTCTATGCAATAATGTTAAAATATCAAAAGCCAAATAAATTCAGATTTGAGAGGGAATGAAACAAAAATAAAAAGATTAAATATTGTGCAATTTTGAACTATCAAAATTGCATAGTCTTTTTCCTTTGTCTTGTGCAATATTTTTATTGCAAAACTTAAAAGAGAAGCTTTCCCGGAGGGTTTTTATCAAGCAGTTGAAATCAAATTTTTGTAAAAGATGATCAGATTTAAAGATTTTATCAAAGGATAAGAATCAAAGATTAAGATTAGATTTGAATGGAAATGAAATCAGATTTGAGAATGAGACAAAAAGCAAATATATTATTGTAAAACTTATCAAAATATGCATTCCGGGAGGATTTTGGATTAGAAAATTAAATCAGATATTTTTCAAAAGAAATATCAGATTTGGAGGACGTCTTCTCAGGGAATGAAGATCAGATATTCAAGTCAGACATGTGCAGAGGATGAGATCAAACTTTTGAAAAGACAAAATAATTAAGATTTAGCAGACTTTGAAAGGGGTAAACATGATTAGATTTTGAAACCACCGGATGAGTTCAGATTTTTATGGAGAAAAGAAGGATAATTACAAAATAGATCTACGAAGAGAAGGACAGGTGTTTATCAAATATTATTTCTAGGGTTTATCCTTCTCCTATTTATTCTTTTCTTTTCTCATTTTTTGGTGTTGTTCCTGTCCCTGCCTTCTACTCTGCTTTGTAGAGGTTTCAGACTGTGTTTTGCCTCTCTTTGCCAGAAGTTTCAGAGAAGGCTTCCATTTTGGATATCTTCTGTAATACTTTTCTCTCTTCTTTGCATAAAAAGTGTTATGTTTCCTTACTGTTTCTGGAAGAACATCATTGTAACAATAGTTTTATGAATGATCTTAGCACTGTTATTATATCAGCAAGTTGTCTCCATTTTGCTTCTAAAATCATATAAACTAGGGCATCAAGGGTGTTTTAGTTTTGTCTGTTGTTTGATCAGCAATAGAGTTATTTAGAGGATAACTGTTATTTAAGATTTGTTTTCAGATTTGTATTAGTTGGAACATCAAGGGTGTTTCCAATCTTGTCTTTCCAATGGATGTTGGTTATGTACTCTCTATTTCCAAGGTCTCTTTCAAGAAGAGAGTTAAATTCTTTGAATAGGAAGTTAAATATCTAAACACACAGGTGTATGAATAAGTAGAACTTGATTAATACGATTTATTTTTATGTAAGGCATAAAAAACACATCAGATAGAGTTGTTTTCCCTTCATTCATGATCTCTTTGCAAGTGTATGTTTGAATCCATTGCCCATAGGATAAGGCCCTGCTCTATGCAAGATTTGAGATGTTACAAAGATCCATACATCAAAAATATAATTGAAAAACCATTTCCATTCCATGTTGTTAGGAGTTAGGTTTTCTCTGGTTTTCAAACTTACTCTCTGCGAGTGAATTTTGCATATAAATTTGATAAATTATTGAGGTCTTTGTTACCTAAGATTTTGAAAAACCATTCCACAATTATATATCTGCAAGCTTGTAGTTGTTAGAAAGGAGTCATGTATATGTAGATAAGGCGATACCTGCCTGAGTAATGTGGAGCTCGAAGAAGATGGAGGATCTTATCCAATCCTCATCAATTAGGCTTTGTCTTGCTATAATCATTGATTGGGAGTTATAGAGTTGATTAAGTTATTAATCAGCATTTTGATTTTGCAAGAAAAAGACCTAACAAATTGGCGACTCTACTGGGGACTAATAAGATAGAAATTTTAATACTTTGCAGATACATCCCATAATCTGGTTGAAAAAGAGAGTCACAAATACGAGTCTCAATTTTTCCCATCAGAGTCGCCCTAAAACACTGGCGACTCTACTGGGGAAGTAAAAGGATAGCAAGTTTAGGATGCAAAATTCCTTACTTCGTTGAATCATCCCAGAGTCTGGTTATAGAGTCATTGTTTGCAAAGAAAATTTCCTCTTATTTTGTAAAGTGAGTAAATTTTGTTCTGTCTGTCATTCCAAAGTGTCTGAAAGTCCAAGTTTCTCAAAGGTATATTCATACTATCTCACATGTGGTGAGTGGTGATTCTAAGTTCTCTTATTTGTACCAGTGTGCAAGTTTGAAAAAAGACTACTAAGAAGGTGGACTTCTAGTGATCGAGGCAACAGATATTTGGGCTTTTATAACTAAGAATACAGTCAAGAGAGGAATCATTAAGAGACCCTATATTGGAGATGTATGTAATTTGTTGATTTAAAGAAGGTCAGAGTTGGGGTAAAAGAGATCTCAATTGTCCAAATCTTTTCCTCTGCAAAGAGGTGGTGGCTCTACAAAGTTTTGAAGGTGACTTCAAATCAAATAATTTGAAGCAGCTTCATCATGCTCCAGGTATTTTTATTTTTTCATTGGATAACTTGTTTTGTTCCATGAAAATCAGTTATGCATATGTTTCCCTATTAAGTGGTCAGCACTAGTTAAGAGGGAAGAGAGAGGTAGTTGGTAGTTATTCTGCCTGCTAAGAATTCACAACTATATTGGGTTAGGTTGTGTAATGCTATAAATTTTGAAGGTATCCTTGGATACCCAAATCCTATTCCGACAGTAGTCAAGGATTGTTTGCCTAAGTTCACTGGCTAGGGTGAGCAATCAAAGAAGGAGCATATAAGAAAGTTTTATGATTTAATAGATGATCATGACATCACACAAGAAGATGTACTAATGAACCTCTTTGTGATATCTCTAGTTGAAGATGCTAGGGACTAGTTTAAGGAATTACCTCATGGTTCAATACGATCTATGGTTTCATTAGAGGAGTGTTTTGTTGAGCAGTATGGTAAGGGGGGATAGTGATTATCATGACATATCTGAATATGAAGACCCTTTACCAAAACTTGAACTTGTTAGTGCAGAAATAGAGGTGATAAGACAAAAAATTCAAGAAAGGGTTGTTAAAACATTACAAGAAAATATGAGCAGAAATGAGGGTGAGTCTCAATATGATTTCTACATGACGTTTACTGCTAAGATTGAGGAGTATAATATCCCTTTCTGTCCTCAGGAGTTTGTTTGGGAAAAATTTTTTATTGAACTTTGTTTTCCTAATTCTATAAATTTTCCAAGCTCTCAAAGGGTGAACATTATTTTGAATACTATGCAATGGATAGAGCATGTAGAAAATTTATGTTCTAAAGACATATATGAAGTTTAAACTAGTGATATTGAATCTGAAAAAGTTCAAGATGTTGAATATGAATCTAGTTATGCTGATGAGGCTGAGTCTAGTGATATTCAATCTAGTTATTATGATTATGATGATAAGTCCACTTATGCTAAAATTTTTGTTGATTATGATACTAACAATGAAATTTGTGAGCAGCAAGACAGTGAAAATGTTTTATATGGATAGAAAGATGATAACTATGATGCAGATGTGAGTGTTTCTAGTGATTTATTTACACAAGATGATATGCTCTGAGAGATCTCACTCCATGAATCTAACAAGGAAGAAATTTACAGAATCAAGAAAGAAGTTTATGAGGACAAACAAGATTGTCAATCCTTGCTAAGTAGTGACAAAATCTCATATTTTTTAACTGCTGATTTTCAAAGGTATGTATCAGAAAATGAATCTAAAACGTCATGCCCTATGGATATAAGTTTTGATATTGATGACATAGCTAAGGGTGTGAAAAATGATTGTGAAAATGACTATAACAATGCTGATTGTGAGAGTGTTTCAGAGATGAGTATAAATGATGATAGTTGTTCACTTCATAGTGAACAAATTTCAGAATTATTGTCTTATGAATATCTTGAATTTTTCAGGATAAGATAGATTTGAATCTCAGCTCTTCACACACATTGAGTTTGACAAAGAATATATATCAGATTGTTAGAGTGTTGATACTTATATTTCTAATTTTCCTTATACCCCTATGTCATTAGGCAAGAATCGGATTGAATATGATATGTCAGATATTGAAATCATCACTGTTATTTCAGATTCAAGGGAAAAAGAGACTCCAGATATAATGTTGAGCACTGAGTGAGATAGTTGTCTAGATTTGAAATCTTTTTCAGATTCTGATTTTTCCATTTAATCATTAAAGGATAGTCTTCCAGTTGCTCAAATCTCACATGTTTATGATAAATGTGTTAATGTTTTCCCTCCCACCCACCAGTAATTTTTAGATTTGAATGATGGTGATAGTTTGCAGGAATGTCTTGAAGAGGATTCTGATGTGAATATGCAAATCACTGTCAAGATGCAGGATGGTAATCCTTTTGAGAAAAAGAATATGGATTATGATATGGGATTCCCATTGTTTGGCAGTGAAGATGTTGAAATTTTTCCTTTTGAAATTTCTTATTTATCTCCTCTTGCAAAAGGTCAAATTCACTTGTATAAGATCCCTGATGTTCATGATGAGCTTAACTGTGATGTTCCTCAGATTGTTGTTCCCTATCCTTTGAAGGATGAGCCAGATCATATCCCAAGTGGTGAATATTTTTAGTATTTGCATAAGGTTCGGTATGTTGATTTTTCCTTTATATGAAAACTATTGATGTGGAGGGATTTAATAATGCTAACCAAAGCAATCTGGTAGATTTTGAGTGCTTTATTTTCCATCCAGAAGGTGATTATCAGAGATGTGGCAATATACTAGGTATTGATGATTATTGCATTGAATCTCAGTTTTTGCTAAATAATGAATGCATCATGCATATGCCACATCCTTATCATAATCGGTATCATTTCCATTTTAGCTCTGAAGTTGATTATGATGACATTTTTTGTCTTGATTTAATGGATAATGGAAATAAGTTTGACATATGCATGGAAGTGATAATTTCAGCTTATCTCTGATTTGTGAAGATGAAAACCAGGTGTATGATAAAGGTAAGAGTTGATCTCAGTTTTGGGGCTTTGGGCCCTTTTGTAAATAGTGTGCATATTATATAGCCACTTTCCCTTTCAGTTGTGTGCTGTGTTTTCTTTCAATAAAGAGTTCTCATTTTTTGAAAAGAGAAGAAAAAAGAATTTCAGTGAAAAGAAGAGAGAGAAAGGATAAAGTCTGATTTAGTTTGTGGGGTGGTCTGCTTCTACCATGAGATTCTGAAAGTTCTCTACATGTCTGCATGGGGCATGTGTCCACAATCAGAGCCACTATTGGTACTAAAAAATACAATAGGGTTTTTGAGTACCTTGTTAAATTTTTTGCATCCTGACCCCTTATGAGTTATTTTTGAGCCTATTTTCACATATGGAATTCTAAATTTTTTTCATGCGTATCAGGTATTCATCACTCTTGTTTAGGCATATGAGGACATCCCAAGTCGTCAAATTCAAGTTTTGAGTCAGTTATTGATGTCTTGATTTGAGTACTTATCCATTCTATTGGTTTCTTTTTATATTGTAATAGAAACAACAATAACCTCTTCCCTTTATGATTGTTTTATAGAGGAGCCACCTCCAAATGTTTTTTCATACAAGAAAAGGACCAACTAACAAGCACTCTCTTAATACTTCTACTCTTTCAGTCCTGCTACACCAAGGGGGATACCTTGTTATACCTATTGATATATCTAATATGGTACTATCAAGCAGTAGTCTCACAATGACCCAACATGACTAAGACATACTAGATACTTGGCTAATTATCCATTGAACATCAACCTTGAGATGGAGCATGAGATAGAAATTATAACAAACTTATACAAATAAAGATTTAATGTATTTTAAAATGTTTTATTCTAGGGAAACACAACCAACATGCAACTAGATATGCAGGGTATGTGCAGGATCATGGTATGTCAAACTAGGCCTTAAGTGGCAATGAAAATTTAGAAAATTAGGGTTATGAAAGTTGACGTAAAAAATTGGACAAGTTATCAATCTTATATCAAATATGTGTAAGAAGAGAATCTGTAGAAAATTGAATCTAGTTTCTAATCTACTATCGCTTCTTTGAAAAAATAAATTCTATATGGTGAAATTTCAAATTTCAATGCAGTAGTATGAAAATTTCAGAAAAAAAGATAAGAAGAAGGTGTATGTCTGACCGCCTGAAACATAATCAAATGACAATATTTTTTTACAAGATTCTAGATATAAGTAGTAGACTCATGTTCGGATGTGATGCATATTTTTTTGTAATTTTTTTCCCAGTAAGTAATTAATTATGATTTTTCTACTACAATGTTTCCAAAATATAAAATATCTCGTGTTTGACCACCTTAATTTAGTCTAAAATTCATCAAATTGAATTTTTTTTAGTTTATAATTCTAGTAGGAAAAGCATAGAATGTGACTTATGTTTTGGATTTCAAAAATGTTATACCGTTTGAAAATTATAGTTATTTTTCAATCAGTCTATCAATCGGGACTAAAAAGATAAGAAGTAGGTGTGTGTCTGACCACCTTAAACACAATCAAATGATAATATTTTTTTACTAGATTCTAGATAAAAGTAGTAGATTAATGTCTGGATGTGACACATATTTTATTGTAATTTATTTCCAAGCAAATAGTTAATTATGATTTTTCTTCTACAACTTTTCCAGGATATAAAAATTCTCATGTCTGACCACCTTAACTTAGTCTAAACTTCATCAAATTGATTTTTTTTTTTTTTTCTTGTAGTAGGCAAAGCATAGAATGTGACACATATTTCAGAGTTAAAAAATGATATACCATTTGAAACTTATAGCTATTTTTCATTCAGTCTACTAATCAAGATTTCTTTTTCACATAGCCACTTTTTGGCATACCATGATCATGCACATACCCTACAATAAAACAAAAATTATAAGCTTCAGATCAATGCTTTATCCATTGGGCTATATTTTGACTCAGTTATAATATGCTAAAATTTATGTTTGCCAAAGACTTGAAATTATAATACAACCACCCCAAAACCCATACTACTAATAGAATCCTTGCAATATGTCAAATGAATCTATGCATAAATTAGAGCCTAATTTAATTTGATCCTAGATCATAACTCTCAAATAAGTACATAAACATAGAGAAAACTATGCTAATGAATCAGAAAATTCATAATTCATATGACACAAAACATAGGAGAGATTGGAATTTGGATCTTTGTATTAAATTTAGAAAATCTCATTTCAGTATACAAAAAGTACTCAGAGATAACCTCTTCAATAACCTCCAAAAGATCTCTCAACTATATTTCTGGTTTCTTACACTATCTAGTACAAAGAATACTATCTTTCCCCTTTTGACTGAAAACTTTACAAATGGTTTACAATACAAATTTTCCAGCCCTTTCCAATGATCATGGGAATCCTTTTATAGATTAGGATTGCAACAAGCTTTAGATAAATTAGAATAAGGACAAAATTAATGACTCACTAAAAAGACAAAATGGCTAATGGAGTGATAACCACTCTTGTTACAATAGATAGTCAACATAATTTGCCTTTTGACTTCTTTGTACTTGCAACTGCTTAAAAGTTACTCAGTGTGAGCCATCTAGACTCTGTTGTCTTTGATGTTGGTGATGTAGGATCTTTGCTTTCAACTGTATCAACCAATTTTTTGGGCTTCATCATCCACTTGCATGTTTTCATCTTCACCTGGATCAACTAGTGTGTACTTGTCTTTCCAAGAAGTGTACACCTCATCACTTGGCCAGTTGAAGCTAAGGATCTCATCCTTTCTGTTGTTAATCTCCTTCCAGGTGGCATATTCTTGTATCATCTTAAAATGGAAGCACTTCCATGTTAAGAATGTTTAGCCCTCCTTAGGGGATGTTTTTGACCTCCATCATATCATCCTCCTATTTTTTCATCATCCTCTACTTCTGTGCCTATTTAGGACCTTGATTGGGCCTCTCCGGGCACCTTCTACCCCACCTGGCATGTTTTTCAGGGGTTCTGGCCCCTTGGGTCAACGTCGACCTTGACCTTGACCTAGGTTAGGGTTGACCTCAACCTTGACCTAGGTCAAGGTCAACCTCAACCCTAACCTAGGTCAAGGTCAACCACGACCCTGACCAGGGTCCCCCTTTCAAATCTGGAAGCCTGTCGGCTGCCGGGGGTCATCCCAAAATTCAATTTTCCCGCTTCCGGGTCGGCTATTTCGGGTTCCAAAGCGTTGATTCCTAAATAATATTTAATATAGGTCCTCTCCTAGGGGTAAAGTCTTTAATGGGAATTTAATTATCCTATTTCGGCCTCCTTAGAAGGTTGTGCCCTAGTTTCATATAAAAGGGAGCCTTCTCCTCTCATTTTCTCTAACCATTATCAAGTAACAAGCACTAAGGCAACTAAGAATTCAAAGGACATTCAAGAATCCATTATTCTACATGTTTTCAAGCTCTCAGGGTGTTCAATTCTTCCTCTCAAGCATTCCAGTTCTCCATTGAAGATCAAGGATTCAAGCTTCCAAGCCTTTGAAGGGATTAGGTGCAAATATTCAAGATTCATCATTCAAACCCTAGATCTAGCCATCATGGTGGTATGATCTTCCTTCAAGATCCTTTGTGCATCCTCAAGACTCATTCATCCTCTCTTCAAGATGGATTTCAAGCATACAATCATGGAGGTTTATGGTTTCTAAAGCCCATGCTTTCATACTTACATATTTAATTACATTTGAATTATAATTGCATATCTATTGAATATGATAGCTTCATTGTTAGATTCAATTCTACTACTTGCTAGCATTCTATACTTTGTTGATTTCAATGTTAATTCCTAAATTGGGGCTTGACCAAGGCAAACCCTCCCCCACAACAAACAATTCTCTTTTTCTTGTAGGTACAGGTTTGAGACTACGGATTTGGACACAGATATGGATACCCTTTTTGGCTTTTTTTCGGACGGCACAAACAGATTCTATGTCAGACCTGTGCAGGTCAGGGTTGACATTATTGGGTCAGGGTTGACATTTGTGGGTCAAGGTCAACCTTTTTCATCAGATTACATCAGATCGGGAAAATATTTCTGGTTTTTGTTCGTCTTTGCTTCCGGTTCTGGATCATACCTCAATTTTTCCAAAAACAGTCTATAGACCTCATAAAATAGCATTCTTTGATTTGCAATTTTGTAAGGTTTTTTCTTCTTCCTATCCTTTTCAATTACTATAATTAAACATATTCATTTAATCAATTAACAGAATTTAAGATCCCCTTCTTTGTTCTCTTTCCGAATAGTTGATTCATTTGTGCATTAACCCTTCTTTT
>MU224451.1:4355628-4371288 GCA_018584345.1 Thuja plicata
TCCGAATAGTTGATTCATTTGTGCATTAACCCTTCTTTTGGGTTGATCAACTTGGATCTTCCATTTGTGCATTTGAGGATAGAAAAGGAGCATCTTATCTTCTCCCTAATCACAATTGCAATACACATTCAATAAAATTCAATTAAGTGTAAAGTAGGGTTAAGGAATTCAACACACTATAAGAAAATCAAACAATAATTTACAAATAATCTCCTTACCCCTTTCCACCACTTTACAATTCTTTCTCAATCACATCTAACCAAAATGCAAAAATGCTCTGGCCTTGTCAACTATCTCAACTGTTTGAACAAATAGCAATGTACTTTCCAATGCTATTATACTATTGGTTCTCACTTCTAGTGCCTCATTCATTTGTCGATGCCATAATGCTTCATCCTTAATATCTCCATTCTTCTTAAAAAGATTTGGAAACATTTCATATTTGTCCTTTGAATATTCCCTCTTCAGGGCCATTACTTTCCTTATGACAATGCTCGTTCTTATGTCCATGTCCATGAGCCTTTTCACACATTTGTGGGTGCCAGTCAAAACAATATCAACATTGTTATCCTTATTACAAGTAGTGTGGAAGAATTTGAACTCTCCTCCCTTTTCTTTCCATTTATTTACCAATTGGTCTAAAATATCCTTATCTACATTGTACTCATTCATTATGTTAACAATTTTCTTACCTTATGTATAGATGGTAGTAGGCACCAATTCATGTGTACAATGCATAAGGGTGATGTGTATCTTATCTGCATATTTTTTCTTCACCCATGCCTCTACTTCTCTGAAGCCTGCAGACTATTCCACCCATTCTTTCTTTTGTCTTTCCAGCTCTTCTCTCTGAGCAATTAGTCTTGCCTCTTCTTTCTCAACCTCCTCTAGTGTGGTCAAATTTTATGGTGCAGGGGAAGGAGGATAAGTGATAATAGGACTTGATGAGGATGGTTGGTGATGGTCTTGTGTAATTATGCTTTGAGGCACTAATTGCACTATTTTCTTTCCCTCAAGGAATGCAATTGTATCATCCTTTTATATAGATTTGACCCTTTCGTCATTGTAAGCTTTCAAAACAAATTCATACTTTTGGGTTAGGCTCTTGAAAGCATCTTCTTGCTTCTCAGCTACCTTCAAGCTTAATTTGGCATTTTGAAAAGTAAGGTTAGCTACTTCTACCCCTGAAGTATCTAAAACTCTTTTAATTATGAGGCTACCTGCACTCTCAGCCTGGTCATCTTCGTTGGTTCTCCTTTTATCATTCCTCTTCAAGGACCATATTTCCAATGCTGCATGATCATCACTAAAATAGGCACCAATTGATGTCCCTCTAGTGTGCAATAGTTTTGCTTCCTTCCTCACAGCATCAAACATGATGGCATCAGCCAAATCCCACTAGGGTAAGATAAGGACTCCTTTTTTCTTCACTAGCTTCGTGCCCTCTTCAGGTGTTATCTTTTCAAACTTGGTCATCAATTCTTGTTTGACTTCCTTTTCAATGTCTTATTTTCTCTTGTTTGGCTGATCTTCTTGCAACTTGTGACACTTATCCTTGAATTCGTCAATATGGGTCCTCCAAAGGAATTTAATGAAGGCTCTAGCCTTAACAAAACTATCATCAGATATAAATGATTCACTGGCATGTTTGGTTATAGGGTCCAACTCCTTTCCTACAAACTCTGCTACTGTAAGATCCAAAGTTGCTTGCCTAGGTACCTCTAGCACTCCCTCTTATAGCTCCTGGGATTTGATAAAGACCTTCCCTTTATTTCCTATTTGAGCCAATTTCTCTACAATAGCTTGGTCATCCATTTGCAGAGGCGACTGAGAATGGGAGTATACATCACTCAATTGTTATTTTCCTTCTATTTTCTTCCTCTTTGGAGATGGCATCGTTTGAGCACTAGCATATGCTGGCCTCTTCCCCTTTTGATTAGAAATCTTGTCAATCTTGGGCATAATTGTACTGCACCCTCTCCATTTGTAGACCACATAATTCCCTAGTGGGATGACCCTTCGCTGTTTAATTTTTCTCTGAATAGCCTTAGCTTTTTTTGGCTCAGTCTCTATTACTTTGTTTTTCTTCTGGTTAAGAGTCTGCATTATATCTTCAAAAATTGTCATCAAAGACTCAATCTTCTTAGCCCAAGGCAAAAATACCTTCAAAGGATCATAAGATCTATCAAAATTGTGAATAAAATCCAAAGATTTCATATACACCAACCATTCTTCCTTCCCAACTTTTGGGTCATTTAGATCAAACACGTTCCTTATGATGTCCTCTGGTAAATTGAATTGGTGATCAAGTGCCAGGCACTTAGTCCTTTTCTTGAACATGTCCATAATGAAACCTTCATTAATGTCTGCACACCTTGACATAGATGTTGCTAGATGGTATGGCTCAAAATATTTGTCAAATTGTGTTCATCCCCCCTTTGTGATGATGAAGTGATGTGCTCTGGTGAGGGTAGGGAAAATACTTCCCTTCGTCTTGCCTGTCAAGGCTTCTTCTTGTAGTCCACCTATTTGCCTTAGAATTTTTGCTATACCAATCTTCAGTGGCACTCTGTAAGGAAGAACATTTGGGGTTCCCCTAAAACCATAAACTCTGGTAACTATGGAGACAGGGTATAAAATGAGATCTCCCCAATTGTGAACAATTTTTAATTTTGGGGCATACTCCAAATGCCTTAATAATCTCAAAATGTGTGTATGGATTCTAGGGTTTTTCTTACATAATAGTGATTTAAGCCTAGCAGCGAAAGATCTATCAAAATTTACATAGCTGGCTTCTTTTCTATCCCAAGACAAATCAGCACTCCATAGTTGAATAGGAAAATCCTCATCATCTTGAAACTTAGTGAGGTCCATTTCTTCTTCAAAGACATCAACACTATTGAAAAAAATTCATATGCATCATTAGAGAATACCACCCCATTGGCTTGAATATATTTTTATCCTTGATGCCTATTAGACCCTCATGCATTATCTCAGCAATGTAGGAAGCATAATCAAAAATTACTGATAGATGGGGATGCAAAATCTAACAACCATAAGCATGAGGTGAACATGCATTGTCGCTTCTTCATCTTCTCCTAACACAAGGCACACGACACTATACATTTTTCTAGCCTTACTATTGAAATAGTCTACTTTGAATGGCTCTGGTGTATTTGGGCGCACAACAATCAAATCACCTATTTTATTGAAGTATCCTTTCAAAGCCTCATTCCTATAGTGCTCCTTATGATTCTGGTATACTTGTTAAAAATAGTTGAAGTCAATGTCATCCATTTGAATTGAGAGGACACTTAATTTGAATATCTTTCTGATTTCATCGACTGTGACAGTCAACAACACATTTCCCTATGTATATCTTAAAACCTCGGATACTCTATCATATGTATTGGCTATCAAAGTAAATAGGTTTGTATCTATAAATACCCCGGGCACTATCAATTTACCCACATCAAGATCCCATATGTTGCAATTTGGGGAGGGAGCATTCCTCTGGCTATAAGCAGTCTTAAATAAATTTAAACCATTTATGCTAGTCCTGGCGTCTTTGGCCCATCTACCCGTATCGTACAAACCCTCCCAGACTCTAAAACGGGGATGTGCTGGAAATATTCTTTTAATTTCGGTAGCATCACCTGTGGACCCACTAAACTGTTGTAGAAGGTTGTCTCTCATATTTTTATCTTTATATTCTACCTTTCTAGAGAATTCAATCCTAGGGGCCATTTTTTGAAACTAGGGCTTTTTACGAGAATGATATTCAGATTTAAACAAGAATTCTGAGACCTTTTCAAATTTCAAATTTCATTGAAAGCATGAATTTCTATTGTATCACAAGAGACTTACCCATTCTACAATTTGTCACAAAGAGCTCATTTCATTGCAATTCTGATCTTTTCTTGAATGATTTCGATGAATTATGGCATCTTCAAGTTTAAGAAATGAATTATATGGCCTCAATCAAATCAGTCTTTCCCATTGAATTGAACTGAAGTGGCCACACATTCTACAATCAATTCACCTAGTTCAAAACTCATGGCTTAACGGCTCACTAATGATCATTTTAAGAATTTTGAATATGGACTATAGATCTTCAACAACATCTCCATCATCTGATGCCTCTCATCTCTTCCTGGAAACAACTATCTATCTGGGACACGTGTTAGCATGACTTGATCACTTAAATGCTAGATCTAGTTCACTTTTCCTTTAAGCGATCAATTCAACTATCAGATTCATCTTAACTTGGCTGCAAGCTATTTCACCTTGAGTTTACTGACTGCGGATATAACATCATCCACTTGGACATGCATCAACATGGCTTAATGCTTTAATCACTAGATCTCACGCATATTTTCTTTAATCCATTAAGCAAGCCGTCCGATCTTTTCAAACTTGCATCTTACTTAACATCATTTATGTGTTGTATAGGACCCACTCCTTCTGCCACACGTCACCACGACTTAATCGCTTATCCATTAGATGTCGATCACTTTGCCTTTAAGCAATTAATTTGACCTTCAGATATTTCTATACATGCTTTGTCTTTAGTTCTTCCTGTACGACCTCAGTCAGACCCAATAAGACACATGGCATCATGGCTTAATCACTTAAGTGATAGATTTCGTGCACTTCACCTTTAAGAGATTAAGTCAGTCGTTAGATCTTCAACAAGCTTTCCACCTTTTAATCTGTGGTTAGCTTCACCTTTAGTGGAATAAACATCACCATCTGGACACGCGTCATCACTACTTAATGGCTTAGATGCTAGATCTTGCTCATCTTTAGGATAAGTCATTAAGTCATCTGTTGGATCAAAATAAAACTGTTGGCACTTTAATCAACAACTATTCAAAATACTCGGGTCCACCAACTGCCACATGTCAACACCGCTTAATGGCTTAATTGATAGATCTTGCGCATCTTAGCCATAATCCATTAAGTCCACCATTAGATCTATCCATGCTTTAATCTCCACCATACTGCGCTGGACAGGGCCCATGTCACTCCAAAGACACGCGTCACTCAGACTTAATCGCTTAAAGGATAGATCTCGATCATGTTGGGATCAAGTGATTAAGTCTACCATCCAATTAAAATAAATCTACCCACTGTTTAACTAAAACCCTTTCTGACCATCGGACCCACCAAAGACACGCATCATGACATCTTAATGGCTTAAACAGTAGATGTTGAGCACTTCGGGAATAAGCCATTAAGTGGGTCATTAGATCAAAATACATTTGCTCGACAGATAATGGATTTAATAAAACATTTGCGGACTTTGAACTTAGGGAATTATATAGGACCACGACATTAGGATACCGACAACTTAATGAAAGTGAACATTTTAAAAGGAACCCATGCGAGACATGACTTTAAGTGACAAAAAATAACATGAAATTAGAAACCTTTTCAACGCTTAGGTTTTGGACCAAAATTTGTACTCTGAGACATGCAACAAGGGTTTTTCAAGTATCCTTCACAAGAAATTTTTTGGAAAAATAGACCAGGGACTTATTTCTTGAAAATTTTTGAATAGACCTAACACATTCTGCATTTGTTGTTTGTGTCAAATTGTTGTAACAGGCCTATTTTGCATCTGAATTACTTGCGTCCTTTTGTGTTTCATGGGTCACCATTTTGGAAATGTTTAACATGCATATCATTAAGCTTATTTTTCAAAACCCAAGTTGTTTCAAATCCATTTGATAGGTTTTTGGATTCCCCAAACTTGGTCCTGCTAATTTGTCCAGTTTCCCTATTATGCCCAGATTTTTGAATAGTGTACTTTGAGGTCTTCCAAGTTGTATCCGGTTGCACACCATGCATAATTGAGTTTTCCCTTGTGTTGCAAACATGAGAGTGTACCTATTTGAAGAGTTTCAGACTCCTACCAATCCAGTTGTCCACTTTCCCAACTTGATTCCATATCCAAATTCTGCATATTCACTAAGTTTACAATCAGAAAATTTGTAAGGTGGTAACTTTGCAGATTTGTACCAGTTGATCAGTTCACTTTCAGTGAAAGTTAGTTGAATATTAATTATCCATGTGTGAAGGTGAATCAAGTTCCATATTTTCAGATTCTGAAGAATCTTTTTGGTGACTTTATGAGTTCAGTATCAAAGACAATTTGTGCAGTTTGCCAATGCTTAACAGAATTCAAGTTTACAGAATGGTCATTTTTAGGGAGTGATAAAATTTTGTCTGAAAGTTGTTTTCAAGAACTGATTGTGGCATAATTCTAATGGCATGCAAGTGTACTACCTTACCTGGTTGTGAGATCTCAGAACATATTTTAATAATCTTGCAATGGCCGATCCGAATGAAGTTTATGATCTTTCAGCATTTGCACTTACACTATTTACTGAAATTGCCAAAAATTGATCAGTTGCACCTTGCACCTGTAGTTGATTCTCATGAAGCATTTTTGCATGCATTTTTATTATGGATGAATGATTCATTCCGCCAAGTGATAGATCTTCAGGAAGTGATCTGATATCTTTTCAAGTTGCATTTCTGGCAGTGTTTGCATAAGTTTGAATACTTTAATTTGTAGATTGGATAAAGTTGCCCACTTTGCATTTTATTATCATTTGGACCGAATCTTTTCAAGCCAATCTAGTTGGAAAATATGTTCATATGCTAGAGGTAAATGTATTTTACGGCTCCCATAGTTGCAAAGTGTCATCAGTTAGTTTTTAAAGCTCATTCCGGAAGCTACTTGCAATTTGTGAGTCCAATTTGCAGAATTGTTAAAATTGATTGATTGACAGCCAATTTAGTATCTTGGGATCTGAATGCACTAAATACTACACTTTGATAGACTAAGGGTGAATGTGTTTTTCATAATGATGATCTTCAAGTTGAGCCTCCAAAGACTTAGATGTTATTATTGAGATTCATTGATCTTGTGATATGGTTTTTCTTTTAGTATATTATTATTTTAAGTCATTTGTGATTTAGAATGATGGTATTTCTAAATGTGAAGTTGAGGCTTGTTTAGATGACATTTGATAATTATAGTGGAATGAACCTTTTGTTCGAAGAATTTAAGAGTGCAACTGACAAAATACAGTGCCATCTCTAACAAACTTTACAACTGTCAGAGGGTTGCCTGCACAAATCGACAGAGAACATGTTAAACAAAGAAGACCAGCGTATGGTAAGTAGAATGCATTTAAAAGATAAAAAATTACAGAGGAGGTCCATGCAACATTGAAAGAGAGAAATGTTTTAAAACATTAAAAAACATACAATTGCAATCAGAAAATGTGTATGAGTTGAAATCCACGCTGAGTATTGGAGGAAAGTTTTTAAAAGTTTTTAAACAAATTGATGTTGCTATGAAGGGATCAAGTGCAAAACCAAGGAGTCTACACCAATTTTCATCAAGGATTTAAATGTTTTAAAACTCCATACAATGCAAATATGTTGAAGGAGCTGCGCAGGGGTCTATGAATGCTCACGCAACATTTAAAGATTGTTTTCTAAAAACAAGAAAATACATTCTTGCAAACAACAAAGCAAATATAAGAAGTCCACACGGAAAGAGGAGATTTCAAACATTAGAAGAAACATGTTACATGCAAATTGGCATGATTTTTTGAGATGTTTTAAAGGGGATTCAATGCGATGACTTTGGGGGAGATTTTAATATTTCAAATTTCATGCAATGCAACGTGCAAAGTAGGAAGATTGTGCAAAGGATTAGAAGTTTTTTAAAACTTATAAAATAGCAAGCACCATATGCCAGTTGCTGCAAAGATTGAAGAGGAGGATGTATTTTAAAATATTAAAAAAACCAATGCATGGGTAGGATCCGCAATTTATTAAATGAGATGACTAATGCCAATGCTTGGAAAATATAGAAAGCATTTCTTGCACTAGAATTTGGTGGATGATTTGAAGATTTTAAAAACAATTTCAAAAAACAATGCAAAATAAGAGCCTACGTAGACATGGAAGAGAAACTCACGCTGAATGATTGAGGTGAGTTTGAAATTTTTAAAGCAAAAAAATATTGTATTTAAAATATGCTGCACTGGGAAAAGATAGGGAGGGGCTATGCATTTAAAAACCAATCATTACATTTACTGGTATGCCAGAGACATCCTGCGCAGGGCATAAGGAAGATGGAATAAGATGGATTCCATAGAAACATTGAATACTTTTAAAACATTAAACATCAAATACATGCTATGCTGAAAATGGAAAATCCAATGTGGAGAAGTATTAGAAGATGCCACGCCATCCATGGAGGAAAATCATCAAGAAACCGTGCAGGTATACAGAGGTTTAAAAGTTGTAAAATGCACAATGGATTTATCCCACATGCATAGGTTTAGGGTTTTTTAAAGACTTTTTATGTGTCAGCGCTTGTAAAGTAATATGAATAAGAAACCAAGAGACCATTTAGCGGGCCCCTTGGCTAGAGGACTCAACGTGTAGGTGGCCCCCATAATTTTGGACCAAAATGCATAAAGGCTTTAAAAACCTGAAAGAATTTAGTCCCACATTGTTGCCAAAGGAGAAATTTGAAATGTTTATAAGAAACAATGCAAACATATGTAAATATTAAGCAGAGTAGGAGATTCTCTTCATGCGTGCATGTGTAGGTGCCATATGGTGCATTAGGAAATGTGCCTAGGTGACTGAGAAGAAATTTTGCAAACAGGTGGCATCGAGGGTGATGAGGAAGATTGGACACGTGGTGGGCAGTCAGGAAGTCACCTGATGGAGAGAAGATAACCACCAAGATCATGAGACTTAGAGACTAACGACCAAGGTAACTTGTCGGCAAGTCATTAGATCCTAGCGGTTAACTGCCATAAATCTAGAGACTCAGAGACAATGCAGTCGTGTGGTCGCAGGAGATAACTACAGTCAGGAAAAAACCGTAGAGATTGGGTGATTAAGCATAGTTGCGTAGTCACGAGAAAGATACAAGCTTAGTCGCGAAGTCTCCATAGTTGACCATGGTTAGTTGAGGAATCAAGAGACTTGGAGACTATATTGTGCAAAGTAACCGCAGTCAAGGAATGGTCAATGTATGGTCGAGTTAAGCCCATTTAGAGACTTGGAGACTAAATCTTGTCTCCAAGTCTCCAAATCAAATCATAGTTAAGAAAATTATTCAGAGACTCAGAGACATGAAGGAAAAGGTGACTGCAGTTGAAAGGTGAGTTCACACAGACAATTAAAAGTAGCCAGCCAGTGTATTCCAAGTGTCAAAAGCTGGTTGGTTATGGGAGAAAATCAGTATAAAATGGAAATTTCAAAGAGATAATATGCACAGGATTCAAAGGTTAAAATGATTTTAAATCAATATAATCTGTGCAATAATGTTAAAATATAAAAAGCCAAATAAATTCAGATTTGAGAGGGAATGAGAGAAAAATAAAAAGATTAAATATTGTGCAAATTTGAATTGCTAAAATTGCGTGTAGTCTTTTTCCTTTGTCCTGTGCAATATTTTTATTGCAAAACTTGAAAGAGAAGCTTTCCCGGAGGATTTTTATCGAGCAGTTGAAATCAGAATTTTGTAAAAGATGATCAGATTTGAAGATTTTCTCGAAGGATAAGAATCAGAGATTAAGATCATATTCGAATGCAAATAAAATCAGATTTGAGAATGAGACAAAATGCAAATGTTTTATTGTAAAACTTATCAAACATATGCATTCCAGGAGGATTTTGGATCAGAAAATGAAATCATATATTTTTCAAAAGAAAGATCGGATTTGGAGGATGTCTTCTCAGGGAATGAAGATAAGATTTTAAAGTCAGACATGTGCAGAGGATGAGATCAAAATTTTGAAAAGACAAAATAAATCAGATTTAGTAGACTTTGAAAGGGGCAAACATGATCAGATTTTGAAACCACCGGATGAGTTCAGATTTTTATAGAGAAAAGAAGGATAATAACAAAATAGATCTGCAAAGAGAAGGATAGGTATTTATAAAATATTATTTCTAGGGTTTCTTCTTCTCCTATTTATTTTTTTCTTTTCTCAGTTTTTTGTGTTGTTCCTGTCCCTGCCTTCTTCTCTGCTTTGTAGAGGTTTCAGACTGTGTTTTGCCTCTCTCTGCCAAAAGTTTCAGAGCAGGCTTCCATTTTGGATATCTTCTATAATAATTTTCTCTCTTCTTTGCATAAAATTATTCTCTTTCCTTACTGTTTCTCGAAGAACATCATTGTAACAACCGTTTTATGAATAATCTCAGCACTGTTATTAAATATCAGCAAGTTGTTTCCATTTTGCTTCTGAAATCATATAAACTAGGGCATCAAGGGTGTTTTAGTTTTGTCTATTGTTTGATCAGCAATAGAGTTATTTAGAGGATAACTATGATTTAAGATTTGTTTTTCATATTTGTATGAGTTGGAACATCAAAGGTGTTTCCAATCTTGTCTTTCTAGTGGATGCTGGTTATGTACTCTCTATTTCCAAGGTCTCTTTCAAGGAGAGAGTTAAATTATTCGAGTAGGAAGTTGCATATCTAAACACACAGGTGGATCAATAAGTAGAACTTGATTGATACAGTTTGTTTTTATGTAAGGCATAAAAAACCCATCAAAAAAAGTTGTTTTTCCTTCATTTATGATCTCTTTGCAAGTGTATGTTTGACTCCATTGCCCATAAGATAAGGCACTATTCTATGCAAGATTTGAGATGTTACAGAGATCCATATGTTAAAAAAATAATTAAAAAACCATTTCCATTCCATGTTGTTAGGAGTTAGGTTTTCTCTGGTTTTTAGACTTACTCTCTGCGAGTGAATGTTGCATATAAATTTGATAAAGTATTGAGGTCTTTGTTACCTAAGAGTCTGAAAAACCATTCCACAGTTATATATTGGCAAGCTTGTAGTTGTCAGAAAGGATTCATGTATGTGCAGATAAGGAAATACCCACCTGAGTAATGTGGAGCTCAAAGAAGGGGGATCTTATCCAATCCTCATCAATTAGGATTTGTTTTTCTAGAATTAGTGATTGGGGGTTATAGAGTTGATCAAGTTTTTAATTATTATTTTGATTCCACAAGAAAAAAGACCTAAAAAAAGGTAAGCTCTCTTTTCTTTAACTTAGAAAATCCCCTATAAATCCAAACACTACACATTCTTCCTATAGTTGTGTAGGTTTAGATTTGAAGATAGAGAGTTGTAGATCTAAAAACTACAAATAAAGATACACATTCTTAGATTTTGAATAGGCTAGACTATGTTGTAGTTGGGATAGTGTGTGAGACATTTTGGTTGAAATTGGAGGGAAGGTAGTTTGAAGGCTTTTGATACCTATTTGTAAAGTGAAACCTACCTGGACTATGGAACCTAACTTCATAGTCCTCCTGGTTTGAGACCAGATTTCATAAACAGGTTCCTCTCGACATCTTATTTCTAGATATGAGTATCTATTTTGATTTATAGTTTTATATTTTCTTGTATATAGTGATTATGGTAAAAAAAATTATCTCTTGCATCATTTCTCATTATATCTTAACTAATCATATCAAAACTACAAAATAAAGAATAACATCTCTCAACCATTGTGTCTAGCTCCCTTAAGTGTTTGAAGTTGTGCCTACTGATTAAAATTTAATGTATACTAATGTGAATGATGTTGCTATCGGGTGAATGAAAGGGGTATCATGATGAGTGAGAAGCCCAAAGAAGACCAATAATAAACCCAAATGAAAAATAGAAACTAAAAATAGAAATACAAACCAAAAGACAAACGCCACCCCTAAAATACCCAACAACTACAATGTGGGGGTCCTGGATGATTTCTACTCTTGATTAAATATTTCAACTATTTGAAAAGGGACCTTCTTTAATCTCAACCTTGAGTAGGGGGGGTGTTTGAAGTTGTGCCTACTGATTAAACTTTAATGTATACTAATGTGAATTATGTTGCTATCGGGTGAATGAAAGGGGTATCATGACGAGTGAGAAGCCCAAAAAAGACCAATAATAAACCCAAATGAAAAATATAAATACAAACCAAAAGACAAAAGCCACCCCTAAAATACCCAACAACTACAATGTGGGGGTCCTGGATGATTTCTACTCTTGATTAAATATTTCAACTTTTGAAAAGGGACCTTCTTTAATCTCAACCTTGAGTAGGGGGGCTGGTTAGCAGGAGACTCCAAGACAAAACTATACATAACCTCCCTTCTTTTCTAATTGGCATGAAAATTTTCCAGATCTTAGAGAATGTGTATGGACTCAGATTGAGTTGTACACCATTTCCATATAATAGAAAACAACCTCATCAAAATTTATTATAGTTTCCTCCTAATTTCTCTTGATTGATACAATAACATGTATAACATTTCTTCCTTCTTCCTATCAAGGTCACCATAGCTCTAAGTTCATTGATCTAAATCTCTAGATTGTCCCAATTGTTAAGCCTATTAACTAGGTCATCAAAAGTATCCCAAAACCTCTCATCATGACTAGCCTCAAACCAATCACCAAGACTCATGCCTCCCATCACTAATGCTTCGAGTCTATTAATTTTATTTCTAGCAATATGTAGTTGTACTAGAATCCAATGGATAATCTCATTCGCATCTTGTAAAACATACACAAACTATTAATTTTCTCAACAATCTTTTGAAAATGAAGATCCTTGGGTGAACAAATAGGGCTGGGAGGATGGGAAGTATGGGTAGCTAAAAATGGGTTGGGAGCTGACCTATGTACATTAGAAAGTAAATTCTCAAGGGTCCAATCTGAACTAGTTGACTAGGAAGAAATGTAATCTTCTAAAATCTCCTAGACCTCAGGACTAACCACATTCTTTCCCTTGTCCTCATTTTTATATTATGAAAATTTATTATAATAATTTTTTTCCAAGAGATTTTTAATTAATTTTATGAACACTTCTAGAAGTTGAGAGGGGGTGAGTGGTGAATCAACATGTATTAAATCTTAACCATTCATCAATAATTCATTTTTATTCACATATGTGCAAAAATAAATGATTGAAATAGAAGGAGATACATACAAGGACACTAATATTTTTACATGGAAAACCCAAAGAAGGAAAAACCATTGTGAGAATCACACTCACTATATGAAAATTGATTACAAAGTTTTAGGCTAGAGGCTAATGAAACACATTGTTCCGAATTTGGAATTGTAGGCTAAGGCACACAACCTTAGGGAAAGATACAAGGACTTCCAATATATTGAAGATTGCTTCTTTAGGAAGAGATACAACATAAATGATTACAATGAATTAACAGTGTTTAGTTAAAGAGAAGCACATTCTTACAAATGTTGATTATAGTTCACGATTCTAAAAATTAGAAACTCACTTTAGTACTAATTATTCTCACATTCTCACCTTTACAATCTCACCAAAAACCATACATAATGGCATTCACGACTTTCTTCAAACTCTAAAAGATATCTTCTTTATATATAATTAGTAATACAAAATTACATGAATTAGCTTGGCCTAATTTTACCTAACATACAAAACTTAAATTGTTAGCCCCAAAATCATTTTCCTTTTCAATAAAGGTTTAGTGTTGAGCCAAACCGACACATAAAACCTACTTCTATCCTAAACTAACAACTTGCATGGATAAGGGAAGAAGGATTGTACAAAAGTAAAGGTGTTGATGCACCAGATTGAAATTCTTTCTCTCATGCCCATGACTATACACAACATTAATAAATCGCCCAAACCTACATAGATCTCAACTCTAATATATCCCTTAAGAACCCATATGCAAGCCAAAACTAATGAGATGTTGTAAGGAAAGATGCACTCACAATATATCATTCATGAGCACATTTGACACAATATATAACCTAGAAAGACAAAAATAAGCACGCAACACAAGGAAATTAAATATGAACAAGGTAGTTGATTGTAATAATAGGTAAAAAAACATAGATTTTTATTGATGCAAGGTAGGGAACTATTACAATTGAAGAGCATAGCCATTGAAAATAACCAAAAGAGAACCAACCCATAAAATATGTACAAAAATTTCCTTTTTAGTGTATGCATAACTTAGATTTGACACTTGAGTTTAAACTCCAACCAGATTTGGAGTTAAGTTATAGGAAAGTAGGTATGCTAAATCAAAGTGAAATATAATATTTGTGTGTGTGTCTGGATCATGAAGTCATAGAAAAAGGCCCAAATGAATACACTTGACAGTTAAGAAAGGAAAAAAACATGCCATGCAACAAGATATGATATAATTTTAGTTCCTCCTATAGAATAGAAAAAACTTCAAATGTTAAACAAGTATGGAGAGAATGTTTAGAATTGATAGAACAATAGACTAGTCATTAGTGGTAGCTGGGTAATGAATTCTCAGTCCCCAGCCATGTCACAGTCATTAGAAGTCAAACTTGGTTGTAGGTAAACAAAATGTTGATGCAGAAAACACATTGAGTTATTAGGCCTCAAAACATATCAGGGAACTCAAATCTAGCATCTTCCCAAAGCCAAAATTTCATCCGGGCCCAAAAAAAAGTAGGTACCCTAGAACGTGTATCATCGATATGAACAAGCTATCTCTCTGATAATAATCATCAGAGAAGCCTCTAGAGACTTCCATCCAACCATGAATGGTCTCCCCAACCAAGATGCTCGTTGAAGAGACCCTAAGGATCTCACACCAATGTGAGAGTAATTTATTGTTGGAAAGACCCAAGAAGGACTCCTACCAATAGTGAAGTGTCTCGCTGACATGAAGATACATTGATGTTGTATCATTCTTGAGTAGTGTAGAAAACACATTGAATTAATGAAAAAATGTAGAAAACATGATGCATTAGCCACCAATGTGGAAAAGATGATGAATTTATCCCATGATGAAGTATCTCAGATTGGTTATCTTTGATAGGATAATGGTCGCAAAAATTGCCAACATTTCTAGTGATTCCTTAGAGGGGAAGCTTTCCTGCTAAGAATATGATCAGTGGGCTTAAAAAATCCATTGGGCATAGAGTCACCAATGCAAAAAAAAGTGTCAATTTTCCAAACATGACATCTTGGACACCTACATCAACATGAAAAAACCTCTCCTACAAATTGAAGAAAACATCAAAAGTTTCAATCTCCAAGAGGAAAAAAACTTATTATTGTGCACTTCTTTGAAAGAACAAAAAAACTAACCTAATATATAAATATATTTACATGGAAAAAAATAAAACAAATCCATTAATTGGCTTGTTAAATTAGTTAACCATTATTATAAGTTTTTTGTTCCTTTTATGCACAAGGGCAACCAGCCAAGGTAGCAAGCATGACAAGAACTTCTCATATTGTTGGAATGCCCTCAAAATATCAAGAACCAGGAATCTCTCCCACACTTAGTCATTTTCATTTTGAGCAAGGAAAATTACTCCTCCCTATGATACTCACCCTCATGCTCTAAAACAAGCATGTGACTAGGAACAACTTTTAGATTTGTTTTAAAGCTAGATGTCTTATGGGGTATCCTCTTGATGGTGCTGGGTCAAAGTGATTAGCCTTAAGGGTGCCAGCAAGAAGTTGAGTCCACTTTTTGGGCAAAAAGTGGAAGTGTTTTCCCTGATTTTCAAGTTGTCTATCAATTGATGTCAAAATTTGAGGCACTTAGAGATTGAATATCAAAAAAA
>MU224451.1:4375228-4406331 GCA_018584345.1 Thuja plicata
AAAATGAGTTCAATCCCAAGTTAGATTGCTTAGTTTATATGATTTGTACATATATTTAATTCATAATTCAAACATGAATTTAATTATAAATTATAACTTAATACAAACATATGTACCTGGCCTCTCAATCACCTACCATGATCAGGTATCCTAACATAAGTCTTTGGTAGAGAACAGACAGTGCGACCAATACCAACTCTGACCTATAAATATATATTTGAAATAATAAGATTAGTAGAGTGGTGTAGGGGCCCAAGGTGCAACATAGAGTAATAAATTCACAAAATAGGATGATATAATAATAAAATTACAAATTGATTGAACTAAAATCAAAAATTACGTCCACCGACCCCTCCTCTGGAATAGTGGGTTTAGTCAACAAAGATAGGAATGATTCTCGTGGGGCCTCTCTCGCACTAGGAGTAACCTATGAGAGTAAAAAGGATAGTCAATTATATATAAATGTACTTCATCATAACAACCCTGGTTACAAAATACAAATAAACATATGTACAAATCTACGTACAATCAGGCTATCACCCCGAATTGAGATGCCTATGAGCCTAGGCTCCCAAACCTCTGTCGGGACATCATCGTGAGCCACACCCTATACAATAAAGTGCATGTAAAATATTTATTACTACACACAAGTAAAATACATATGCATGCATAATTAATCGTAAACAATTAATTACCTTTCCTTTGTCGACGCATGAGGAAGGAACCCCCTTGTGCCCCCCACTGACATCAGCTGAGACCTGCAAGAGTATAATAAGATGACAATATATTAGTAAATGTATGAATTGTATTGCTCTAATTGATAGAGATTTCAGCATGTACACCAAATGATATAAAAAAAACTAATGGGTACATAATTTATAATATACCATATAGGTGTAAAGGCCAAATGAAATGGCCGAAAGTGTGGAGTCATCCGCCTGCCTCAACTCCTCCTCTGTCATTGACTGAACATAAATGGACCAAATATATATACATAAGTGCATGTAGTCATTAAAACTAATCTAAATAAATAAATTATTTTTAAATTAAATACGTCATGTGACAAATTTATTTATAATGTTTACTCTTACCGTATCAATAGGACTCCATGGCTTTGCGTACCCCTCCTTAGAACTCTCATGAGACACAGATGCTCCATGAGGTGTTGCAGCCTCTGAAGCTATGTCTCCTATGTCCTCCTCATCAATAACATACTGATATGTATCAACATCAGTAAGCGGTCTGAGACACAAATTCTTGCACATAATGCAGGTATGGGGCATGCATACATGTGAACTACTGCCAGATGTCAATGCGCCAGCATCATCCACACCAGGAGGCAACAATGACCTGGTCTGCATGATCAAGTGTTCACTCAGCATGTGAATGGCCCTAATACTCTATGAGGTAGCCTCTGCAATACTATCAGGATGCTGCACTGGAGGAGGGGGTGTGACATCAGTGGGGGGACAAAGGTAGTGGCCTTTTTATGCTGGGAAAATGGCCTAGTTTGAGGAGCTCCTCAGCCTATGCCCATGTTGGGCCTCATGATCCAATAATTAACATTGTGACCAAGACAAACTCAGCTTACAATTTTTTTATGAAATAGAAAGGGAGCTCCAAATTTCTATGGGGTGGTTTATAAAAAACCATCCACCAGCGATCCCAAAAATGTGTGCACATTGCTTCGTTTGTGCACCATTTTATTGATAATTTGGGCTTTTTGGGGTGAAATTTTAATCCAGTTTTAGGATTAACAAAAAGGGAGGCTATATCTTCCTTAGTTATATTAAGGGAAGCAATCCCATCATAGTCAAGCCCATCATCAAATTAGGTGTGCATATCATCACGCCAATGAAGAGAAGCATTATGTTGCTGCGTAAGGGTGTCAATGTTTTTAACAACGGTATTTAGGGTGGCAAGCATAGGAGCTAACATAGGTATATTTTGATACGTGTTTTTGAAACCTCATATAGTGTTCAAATTCTCTTGTATCAAATCCTCTAAAGATTGAGGGTTTTGAAGCGGTTCTGGATTGTTTTGGGGATCATTATTTGGCAGGGGAGGGTTATTATCTTCATTGTTGTCAGCCATGCCTAATTAAATAATATACAAATATAAATTTCAAATCGATTTCATATATTATTAAAAAAATCAATACAAAACCCTATTTTAACCAAAAAAACTACCTTTAACATGAAAATGAAAAAAATTAATCAAGATATAGCAAGAATTTACTTACTGGATAAATTGTGGAGTTGAATTTGTTGTTGGAGCAATCAGGTACCCAAAAAAATCATGTATAGGATATTTCTAGCCGTTTTCCAAACCCAAAATAATGAGAGAAATGAGGAAAGTGGCTCGTGGGTTTTGATTTATGCCACAGGTTTCGGGTACCTGATATTTTCAAGTACCCAAAAATATCATGTACCCAAAAAAATCATTTACCCAATTAGGATTGTGCTTTGGTGTCAGGTTTTCCCAAGTGTACTAACACCTAGGCCTACTAAAAAGTCAACAAAAATTTTCATGCGCTTTTGGAGGAGTGAAAAGTGGATTTTTTCACATCGCTACTTTTTGGCCCCTCATGATCTTGCACATACCCATTATACACATATAATATTTACATAAATCAAATTTTCACTCATCATTAAATAAATCATTATTCACTCTTCTATAACTAATCAATCAATTGAGTTATCAAGTCAATTTGATTGTTCTTCTAATCCATCTAATCAATCTTTGATCAATCAATCGAGTTGACTAACCAATATAATCAGTCTACTTTTCAATAAATCACTTCACTCTCCAATCTATTTAGTTATTAGATCAATCTATCCTTTTGACAAGGCAATAACATGAGTTAAAATCCCAATCAAATTGATTTTAACTCTTCAATCATAGATAATCAGTCCTACCAATCACAAAATCATAATTGAAACCCCAAAATTATTATAGAGAGATTATTCTCATAGCACACGCTTTAAACTCTTATTCTATCACATTGAGCACTCATTCTGAGAACCCATGTTGCAATAAGAAGGAGAACAACAAGGGAGGATTACTAGTTTGCATATGCTTTTGTTGAGATGGATTTTATTATTTCATTATTTGATTTTTTATGATTTTCTTTCTATCATTTCTTCTTTTGATATTGGGTTTTTTATACTAAATGTTATTGATAAATATTTGTCAGGTAAGATTAGAATTCAATTGCAAGTTCGGATACTTGATATTTACTCCTGATTGAAAATGGTAAACCTGATGTGAAATTATCAACTTCTAAAACTAACATTTTTCCCTTGATGAATAGTTATAGGTTATAGTGATGCACTTGATAGATTGTTTTGTTGCACTTATCCCAACGATTCACCATACTTTCCAGAATAATTTGACACACATGTACCATTGTTTTTTCCACAAGAACCACACTTGACAAACTCATGCAATGTACTAGCCTGCTATTTTTTTCTTTTCTCTTTTCCCTGATCATTTTCTTTATTTTGTTCTCTATTTTGGTCGCTCTCATTTTAGCTTTAATTCCTAAATATTTCACTATGTTATCTATATACCATGTTCGAGTATTTTTTATTGAATTTTTGGTTTTCATGATTGAAATCTTGTTACTAATTTTCTTATGCTCTTTATTTTGACACAGACATACTACCAAAGTGATGCACTTACCTCCCTAGTTCAACACCATCATTGCTATTAAATGACATACTTATATAGAAGAAACAATGCACTCGTAGTCGTAGAATGAAACACTTCTAGACATAGATTGATGCACTCATAACCCTGAAATGACGCAGTTGCCTAATAGAAAAATTCTCTTATATCTTAAAATTTTGTGTTCCACATTGCCAAACAACGCACTTGCATTGTTGAAACTATGCAATTGCAAACATGAGAAGAAAAAATCAATTGGTTAAACATAAGAAATTTAAGATCCAAGAACTAGTCAAACAAAAAAAGAGAGATTGAGAGATCAAGAAAAACAAAGTAAAAACTCACAGACTACAAATCAAATCATTAGAAGCAGATATCGGATTAGAAGGTCTTTCCAATGCTTTTTCATACAAGGTAAGTACAATCACTCACAAAGTTTATTGTCATTCGACACTAGCCCTAGTGCACACATGGAATGCAAAATTTTATTGCACTATATTCTTATGGTTTTGGTACTAATATTAGTTTTTTATGTTGTGGCACGGAAATAGAGGTAATTTTTAATCTAAAATAAGTTCATTTTCCTTTTTGTGCACCTAAAATGAACATTGTATGAGAAACATCACAAACTCATCTTTCAATTTGGTGCTTGAAATTGACATGGAGTTAAGAATTCAACAAGAAAAATATCATCTAGTTTGGTTCTTAAAAATGGACCCTATTAGAGTAAGAGTAACACACACAACTGGGGGGGGGGGGGGGAAGTAGTTGTGACANCTGGGGGGGGGGGGGTGAAGTAGTTGTGACAAAAAACTCAATACTTTTAACAAGATTAACAAATTAATCTAATATCCAAAATATAACCATAAATGCAGGAACATAACACAGTAATCAACACATAACACCAATATTTTTGACATGGAAACCCTGTTAGGGTAAAAACCATGGTGTGGATCAAACCCAAAATATGAATGTAATCTATTGAAAGCACTATACCCTGTTAGGAGTATTACAAAGGGGAATGCACATGCATTCAAGCACACTACCTGGAGCTTACTACTCAAATACAAAAATGATCTTAATCCCAAGGAAGGCTTACTACCTTACAACAATCTTTGATTTCAAATCGTAAAGGACATATTATACAAGATCACGAACTGAAAAATCAATATCTCTAATCTTCCAAAATATTTCTAATGAAGTACATTAAATCTCTACCTCAATTAAAAATTCCACTCATACCCCTTCTCATCAGCATCTTTGATCGAACGCACACTTCACAATTACAAATGATTACATATTTATACACATTACATCATTTTATCTCAACTATGTTGGCCAGGGACCTAATTAATATATATTAGATCAACACAACTCAATGAACAATGTGACCCATTGAATTCCAGCTAATAGATATCAATGATCCATAAGAAAATCCTCGAACACATCCAAATCCCTTAATCATGTTAAAATCTATCACAACACACTACACCACCAAGTTGGGCAAGAACAATACTTGAACAACAACATGTTACATGAGGAATATTCAACTTTAATCACATAACTAAATAAGATAAAAAAAAAATAATAGGACATGATCAAGAAATATCAACAAGAAACATGAAATACCATGACATCAACAAGAACATCTGTCTCATGAATAAAACCCATCTCTACACTGTTCATCAGGAACACTAAACTATAACCACTGTCAAGAAAGAAAAAAATATTTCCACCATCTAAATCATGAATCATTTGAGTTGAGGATAGACATCCATGTCCTGAATAGACCACTAGGTTAGCAAAAAATTATATTTCCAAACAGATCCATACCGATGTAATAACTGAAACACTATCTCTGACAGAATAAGCAAAATAAAAGTCTAATAAATCCTTCACAACTCACTCAAATCAACATGCAAACCTATGCCACTTAAATTGAATCAATTATAGACATCCCCAAACACTTCACTAGCTTAGAAGCATATGATATTCAATAGAATAGTCGAACCACATAAATCATCTCAATGAACTTCTCAAGAACATTGTCTCCAACAATAGGAATATGTTACCTCTAACAACAATTCATGTGAGGGGAAGGTTGTCTGAACAATGAAGGAAGGAATTCTCGTTTGAACCAGTGGAGCAATGGAGGATAAGCTCCAGGTCTGGAGTTAGAAACAGGTGTGATAGGGGGATCGAGGGTAGAAACATCCTCAATTGAAGGTAAGGCACCAGATTCCCTTGAATGTGCTCTGGAAGAAGACAAGGACAAGGTTGATAAGGATATTACAGCATCACCTAACCCAGGAGAGGTGGGAAACCCTTTGTCTCCCATGGTGGGCCAAACCAGGGAGAGACCATGGTTATCTTTGTTTGGAAAGAGGTCATCTGGAAAACCTTCAATGTCGGAAGTCAACAATACTTTAGATCTATTAAAGGTGATTTTAGAATTTTTGTTTGTGATTTGGTTTTGGATAGCTCTCTAGTGGCCATGGAATTGGTCCTTGTTAAAAAATTATATGTTCCTAGACCAAATATTAATATGGTGTGAAAATATGTGAGCCAAAAATTGTTCCTAAGAGCAAGCTAATATAGCTTCTATGGAAAAAGGGTCCATGTCCTTTTCTTTTACCAATAAAGAGGACTTGATGAAAGCTCTCTAAAAATGCCTATGGATACTTGGTAAATCATCCTTATCTCTAAGGAAGTGGGGACCGAATCTTGACCTAAATGGAGCTTTTTTGGATTTTACCTCAGTGTGTATAAAATTGACAGGGCTCCCTCTAGAATTTTGGAATGAGGGGGTTTTTAAGGGTATTGCTAGTTCTTTAGGGGATCTTCTAGCCATCAACTTGACAACAACCTCTAAATCTAGGTTGGTTTTTTCTATACTCTACATAAATTTTAGCTAATCCACTGATTTACCTTCTTCAATAGACATTCTATCTAGACTAGGAAAATGGAGACAACCTTTGGAATTTGAATCCTTTCCCTTTGTCTGTTTCACATGTAAGAAATTTGGACACTGGGCCAGAATTTTTCCTTCGAGTAAAGGAAAAGAGAAGGAGAATCATGTATCAAGAGGTAACATGAAATAATGGTGGGTGAAGGAGGCCTTGAAAGGCAAGGGAACCAGTGATGGTATATCATAGATTGAGATTATTTCACACAAGGAACCCTTAAATGGGGAATTTGGTAATGATGTGATCTCTTCTGATCTACATCAAGGTGAGATTGTTTTGGCTTCTCCCCAGATTATAATCAAGGCTATTGATTTGAAGGTTGGTTTCAGCCCCATTCCTAATCATGGTTTGGATCTTGATAAAAAAAATTAGTTATCAAAATAAAATGATAATAACCCTCTTTTATGCATAGAATCTGGTTACTTGAACATTAAATGTGGAAAATCAGAGGGGTCTCTTTTCTCCTTTGCCCAGAATAACATATTTTGATAGCCTTAATAAGTTGGATTCTCTCAATGCCAACAATATTATGGTGGACATCTCCTCTATCCTGGATACTCCGGTGGGGTTATATAGCAATGAAGAATCTCCTTTTTTGAATCCCTAATTTGATGGTGAGAGATATATTAAGATATCCAACAATAAAAAGAAGAATAGAAAAGGAGATAGTTACAACCCTTTCACCTAGATTAGTTTGGAAGGTATTAATACCAGGAGTAAGAAGGGAGATGTGGGGAGAAATGGATCTAGAGAAAGACCCAAGAAGAAGAAAAGTAGAGAAAATGATAGCTGGTCTAATGTGGTGGATGGTAAGAAGAGAACCATCCTGGAGGTTTTCACTCCTAATAAAAAATGAAAATACTATCTTGGAATATAAGGGGATTGAATGCCCCTCACAAAAAATATGTTCTTAGCAATGTGATTTGAGGTCATAAATTGGATATTGTTTTGATCCAAGAAACCAAGATGTGTGAGGATAAAGTGGAGAAGATAAAACTCTTCAACAATTATGGAGTTAGTAGTAGAAGCTCTGAAGGAGCCTCTGGGGGCACGACCATTTTTTGGAATAAAAGTATTATTAGAGGTGAAGTTATTTTTGAGGATGATAACATGGTGTTTGTTCACATGCATCATATTAGGGACAATTTTGAATGGGCCCTAACCAACATTTATGCTCCCAATTCTAAGAATGGTAGAGCTAAATTCTGGTTGAAGTTGGTTGGCCGAAGGGTTCACTTTTTGGTGGATAACTAGATGGTTATGGGGGATTTTAATAGCCCTCTCAAAGATTCTAAAAAATTTGGTGGTTTGGGGCCTCATTTGGACAACAGTCTTGATATTATGCATTTTATTAATAGTCAAGCACTTTTTGATATTTAATTAGAGGGTGGAAACTATACTTAGACCAACTAAAGAGTTAGGAAAGATTGTATCCAAGTTAGACTTGATTAGGATTTGATCTTCCATGGTTGATACAGTAAGAATCTATGTTCGTTGTCCACTTTTCAAAAAATTGGGTTTGATCATTTTCTTATTTCTTTTATGGCTGAACCTATGTCTTGCATAAGAAATTTCCCTTTTCAGTTTGAAAAATTGTGGAAGCTTCACCCAGACTTGGAAGAGAGTATCTCTGGTTGGTGGAGCTCTAAGGCTCATGGCACGATGATGTTCATTGTTTCTAAGAAATTAAGCATCATCAAAACTAATATTAAAATTTGGAAGACCACATTTTTTGGGGACATTTTTAAACAAATAGATACTACTAAATCCTTGACGAAGAAAATCCAGGACTCCATCTAGTAGTTTGGGCACTCTGTTGAAACCTTGAATCAAGAGAATGATTCTTTGGCGAATTACCATAATTCAATTTCTAAGGAAGAATTCTATTGGAGATAGAGGTTTCATATTTCTTAGCTTAAGGAGGGTGATATAAATACTAAGTTTTTTCACATCACCACCTTAAAGCATAGGGCTTCTAATAGAATCAGTCATATATAGAAGGGAAACTTTGTTCTGGAAAAGGAGGAAGAAATCAAGTAGGAAGCTATGGACTACTTTTCTACTTTCTTAGTGTTGATCATAATCTGGTGGAATCTAAACAAGATAAGTTGCTTAGTGTTATTCCAAGCATCATAATTGGGGATCAAAATATTATGATGGGTGATATCCCTTCCTCTAAGGAGATTAAGGAGGTGGATTCGGATGTTTTTCTTTTGAAAGTTTTGGCACATTGTGGTAATTGATGTTTCAAATTTTGTGAAAACATTTTATGGTTGTAGAATATTATTGAAGGAAATCAATGCCACCTTCTTAGCCCTGATTCTCAAGAAGTCAGGTGTTGATACCTTTGACCAGTTTAGATCGATCAGTTTGGGTAATTATGTTTACAAGATCATTTCCGAAGTGCTAACTCTGAGACTCCTCAAGATTCTTCCTTCTATCATTTTGCCCCAGAAAAATGGTTTTGTCCTTGGAACATAAAATTTGGATTCCATAACCTCGGTGCATGAGAACATTTACTTTCTTTCTAAATACAATAAGAAAGGATTTATTTTATAGCTAGATCTAGCTAAAGTATATGACAGATTTGAATGGTTGTTCCTAAGAAAAAGTGTTGGTTAAGTTTGGGTTTGGTCCTAGAATTATCTAGATTATTCATCAACTTATTTCTACTGCCTCCTTTGTCATTCTCATTAATTCTTCTTCTTCTTCTTCTTTCTTTCACAATTCAAGGGGGATCAGACATGGAGACCCCATCTCTCCCATTTTATTTACATTGATGGTGGAAAGTATGGGGATATTTTTCCAGCATATGATCAATAATGGACCTCTGAAAGGGTTGCACCCATCCTCTGCCAACTTGGTGTGTTCACTTGAGAAATTTATGGATGATACAATATCTATGGGTGAGGCTACTATTCATGAGGCTAGAACCATGAAGGTTATTCATAATTCCTATATTGTTGCTACTAGTCAACTCATGTCAATTAGCATAAGAGCTCTCTCTCTTTTGTTAATACCCCTGAGGAGATACAAATAAAAATTTCTGCCATTATGGATTGTAACATTGCTTCCTTCCCTTCAATTTACTTGGGTCTTCCCCTTGTAGATAAACCTCCTGATTCCTTTTGGATGGGCATAATTGAGAAGTTTGACAAAAAATGTGATGGATGGAAAGGTATTTTCTTATCCGAGGTGGGGAAAGTTACTTTGCTGAAATCTTTTTTACAAAATTTAATCATTTATGCGCTTGTTCTCTTTAGAATTCCCTCAAAGTTTTCTAGTAACATTGAAAGTATTTAGAACCCATTTCTCCAATTTAGATTTGAAGAGAAAAAATGAATACCCTTGTTAGCTTGGAAGAAAGTGTGTAAAACTAAGCAACATTGTGGTTTAGGGGTAAGATCCATTAAACATATGATGATGACATTCTGACTAAATAATTATGGAGAATGTATGAAGAGGAAAAATAATAAAAAAAAATGTGGAAAAACAAATATTTCACTGATTTACCTCTTGACCAGATCACTAAGGAGGATTATCACATTAGAGGATCTAAAATTTAGAGTAGTATCATGAAAGATACAAATGTAGCATCTAAAGGGAGAAAATGGAAGCTTGGAAACAACCATAGAATCAGGTATTGGGAAGACTCCTGGATTTTTTGAGAAGCCTCTTTGTATGGATCCTGGATTGTAGAATTTAATAAACAGATGTAAAGTTGTTTTTGGATCCAAGGTGGTGGATCACTGTAGAGGGAATTGATGGGTGAATCTAAATGTAGATATCAATAAAGCTCTATATTCCCAAAAGATTATTAAAAATATGGAGGACACCTTAATTTGGGGTTTGCAACCTTCTGGTATTTTATTTGTCACTTTGACATATAAAATATAGGTCCATCCTTCCAATTATTCTCCTTTTTAGGGTAAAGCATGGAACAAAAACTTTTTTTCTAAAATTAAGATCTTCTTCTAAATATTTATTCATAATAAAACCCTCACTAATGATAATATTATGAAAAGAGGATTTCACTATTCTAACGAATGTAGCCTCATTTGTAAGGAGATTAAATCAACCACCCATCTCCTTCTCAGTTATTCCTATTCTTTACAAATCTGGGAAGCTTTGCTACAAAGATGAAATATCTGTTGGGTTTCTGCTAATTCTATTTAGGATTTTTTCCAACAATGGACTTTCCCTAGCCAGAATAAGAGAGTTAGCCTTGTGTGGAACATAGATACTCCCCACCTTATTTGGAACATATGGAAAGAGAGAAATAATAGAACTTTAAGGGACGTGCAAAGATCTCCTTTGGTTCTTGTGAATGCTATATTTAATAGAATTTGGGAATATTTTCTTTCCTATAATAAATCTCCTAAGATCTTGGGGATTGAATTTGATTTCTAGAATGCTATCTTGAAAGATGACAAGAAACATATTAGTGAAAATTTCTACCGATTAGCCCCCCTAAGGGTTGGGTTAAAATAAACATTAACAGTGTTGTCAAAGGTAACCCAAGTAAAGTTGGTTATGGTGGCATCACTTGGGATTGAAGAGGTAACTTCATTGCTACCATTATTGTTCCTATTGGATCCCAATAAAATCACATGGCTAAGGCTCTTGGGGACTTTTACTCTCTATTCCTAGCCAAACATCTAAACTATCTGATTATATGGTTGGAAGTTGACTCGCTAAATATTATAAACTTCCTTAAAGAAAAATCTAAATTTTGGTGCTCTATAGAGAATGTGATTAATAAAGATAAATATATTGTGGGGTCCTTTAAACATTCCTATATCCCCCATGAATTTTGTGAGTCAAATAAATTTTCTGATGTGTTCTCTAATAAAGGGGTTGCTTTGGAATGTCTTATGACTTAGCGTAATATATCAAACCTCAATGTCCGGGATATTAGTCTTATTAATTTTGGCAAGACTAATAGTAAAGAGAGAAGATTTTAAAATAATGATGAAAAGATTACAGAGGGATAAACACATCATTACTTATGTTGGCCACCATAGAGAGGTGATGCATCATAATTGTAACTTTTCTCCATACACTTTCTGGGTGATTTTCTTCTTCTTTCTCAAAATCTAGATTTTGGATTTTCTATATTATTGGATGAAATCTATTCTTGTGAAAGTGACTGCGATGGGTGGTGACTTGAACAGAGAAGAGATGATGAACTACTTGAAGTGGAAAGAGGTCTGTTATATTTAGAGAAAGCTTAGTAAGGGTCAGCTCTTGCCCTACCTAGAGAAATTGCTCAGGTATGACAAAGGAATTACCCAAAATTTCATTGCTGGCTAGGAATGACTTTGTGACTATTGATGAGAGATACATTGATCTCAATGTAGAGATTATTGTGAAGGTAACTAGTTTATCCTTATCTAGCATTAAATTTTATAGAAATATGAAGGTGTCTAAAATTGTGGTAAATAAATTCCCTAAGTCTGTGGCTGAGCAAAGAGGAATTGTTAAAAAGAAAGGTTTCTATGTTGTGAATACTATCAATGAGGTGTGGAGTGAAATCCTTATGGTTTTAATAGAATATAATACTTTGGAAGGGCGTTTCACACGAGCGCAGTCTCATCATTTTATTATTTTAAACCATTTTCATAAAAAAATCTTTATTTCTTGGCCTTTTTACCTGTATAATCCTCTTTATCAGAGGCTGGTTGAGAATAAAGAGGAGCCAAGTAAATATTTTCTTCAAGAGGGTCTCATTCTGTTGATTTTTGAGTATATGAGAGATAATATCTCTGTTAATGTGGGTAAAAGCCCCAGGGAAAAAATGAAAATTACCAGCCCTGATCTGTGTAAGGCTAATGATTCTGTGAAGAGGGTTAAAAATGTGAAGTCTTTGGATATGAATGTGCAAACCCTGTCCTCATGTCTGAGGACCAAGAAAGTTGAGCTAGTGAATTATTCGATAAACTCAGAGGATGAGGATTTGAATGGTGTTCCTTCTTAGAAAGATGATTCTAATTTTTCCCTGGATATTGGTAAAAAGTCTGAGATTTTGGCTTGTGGAATGGATATCTCAAATTCATGGGATTCCCCTAAAGAGAATCTTGTGATCTCTAATACAACTTTTGAGTAGGAGGATGCTACATAACCTAACCAAAAAAATGCAAAGTTTGAGAATAGTAACACAGATATGGATATTGATCCCTGTCAGAGTGATCACAAAAAAATTGGTATTGACCTTGATGGGACCAGCCAGCCTAATAGGGAGAAGAAGAATGTGGTTGAGGGAGAAAAGTATCTCAACCCCATAGATGGTATGGGAAATTTTGACAGAGATAATGTGGTGAAGGAGTTTGATTCTAATATGGAGAAACCCCATTCCCAGCCTTTGTATGTTAAGAATAGCATTGATATTTATGAAGAGAATCCTTGCACTGAGGATAGGCTTAAGAGAACAAATTATGACATCCTTTACATGGATAAAGATTTTTTTAAAGTAGAGGAAAGGAAGAAAGAGAATAACCTGGACACTACTGAGAGAGAGTCATCTATGGCTATAGGTGATGTGTCTACGAAGGAGGATTATACTAATGATTTATTACACATGGTTAAAGCCAAATCCCTTTCCTCTTTCAGGAATAACAATTGGACCTACCAATAAATTAAGAAGCTCAGAGAACATAACAGTGAGATGAAATTTAATCTCCAAATCCTGAAGGACACGGTGTATAATAGAGGTAAAGATAATGATAATTCTCAGGACTTTTGTGCCCCTATTATGGTGGTATCTAGAATTGAATGGCTGCAAAAGTGCTGGAGAATATGTTGGAGTACTCCAAGGAGGGTATGAAGACCTCTACTAAAAACCTCTATCTTTTGGTTAACATGTTGGAGAATCTTGTTACTATTCAGTCCACTACTACCAAGGGTTAAGGTCTTGGTTCAAGAACAAGAGCTAAGACGAACCAAACCTCCTTGTCAAGAAAGGATATTTTGGAGCTTAAATCCAGTGTGGCTAAGATGATAGAGCTAGATGCGAAGGTGGATGAAACCCTTTGAGGCATTAAAGGTAAGCAGTAGGTGGTTTATTTTTGCTGTATCATTTTTAGTTGTTTTGTCTGGGTTTTTTCGACTGAGGGGTGTCTTTTTCCCCCCTCTTGTTTTGTTGTTGTTGCTCATTTATATTGTTCTTAAACTCTTACTCTACTTGTTTGTAAACTTTGGGTTTTGTGTCCCTGTAAAAATTGATTTTTCTTAATTTTCAAAATAGTATGAATATGTTGATATTAATGACAAAACATTAATGCCAGTACATATTTGTACAATCTAAATAATATCCCATTTTGGAATTGATGGAAACATATGATGTGAAAAATGAAGTCAATGCACAAATAAATAATATCAACAACAATACTAGAAGTATCCACAATATCTTTCAAAGTCTCTCTAACAAACATTCTCAAATAGAAAAAAATCTTGCCTCCATAGTCTCATAGAAATATTTCACATGAATCTCCCCCCTTTGACATCAATGACAAAGACACATTTATGCACTAAGTCATAGAGGCCAAAATTTTGAACAAGCAACTATCAACCACTAACCACTACTCCCCTAAGGAATAACCACCAGAAATATCAATCTAAAATGATAATATATAAGAACACTAGACTTATGCATCTCAATGCATCTCTAATTTTGATTATTTGGGGAAATCATCCAAATCTTACCTTGGAGATACTTAAAATTATCCTTTGGAAAGGGCTTCATGAAAATATCTACAATCTGCTCTTTTGTAGACACATACTCTCATCTGAATTCTTTCTCACCAACTTTGTCTCTCAACAAGTGATATTTAATATAAATGTGCTTTATCTTTGAATGTAACACAAGGTTCTTTGAAATATTGATAGAACTATAATTGTCACAATGAATAGTAATAGGCTCATTAATAATCACTCTTATATATTTCAAAATTTCCTTTATCCACATTAATTGTGTACAATTACTAACAATAGTAACATATTCAGCTTCAACAATAAATTGTGATATATAATTTTGTTTCTTACTATCCCATGAAACCAATCTCTTACTGAAAAAATAATACTTCACCCCTTGTTCTCTTTTTTTCATCCATATTTCCTGCCCAATCTGCATCAATAAATATTCTCAATGTAAAATCATCATCGTTTTCATACCATAAGCCATAATTGATGCAGAGAAAAGTGGTTCAACACAAGTTAATTCTAAGGGACTTAAAATAATTTCATTTTCTTGTAAGATCAATCCAAATATCCTGATATCATAGCTCAATTATAAGACCTAACCCACTGATAAGACCAATCTAGGGTCACAACACTAGCCCTCACTTCTACTAGTCATTAGACCATTTCAGTACTCAAACTTGTTTTTATACTTCCAACCTTGATTCCACACCATCCAAGGGTCCTAATATAATTATAATATCTCAACACAAAGTTATGAGTTCATTCATGGCAAGGTTTTGGTGCCCAACTCCATACTCCACATTCTAGGTTTAAACCCTTCTAGCCCTGTCCGGCAAGAAACTTAATTTTTTCTCCAAATCTCTCCAAATGACTTCCAAAAAAAATTGGATATCCAAACACCATTTTCAAACTTAGGAAACATATAACAAAAAAAAAAAATTGTTCCTTTGGATCATCTCCTCCAAAAACTAGTGTCCCTGCTTTCCTAGGAAGCCAAATAATTCCAATTTACACAACAACCCTATCATGGGTGTACTTCGTAACCCCAAGACCTTGAAAAAGTCTTTGATCATAATGCTAAATTAATTATTTTCATATTTTTTTGGGGTTCTAAGCCATTTTTATCTTCCATGCATCAAACCCTCAATTTAAGGAACACTAAACTGGGGCTTTCATAAACTTAGCCTTGCATTCACTTTTAGGACCTTCCAAAAGTTTTTTTACCTTTTCATCAACTTTCTTGGACACAATAAAATATTAAACACCTTTCTCATGTGGATAGAATGTCCACTGCTAATCCCATGGCTTCATCTTAATGCACTATCAAGGCACAACTCACTGTCTGAGTATTCTACTACTCACAACTTCTATTTTTGGCCTCAACTTGGCAATCTCTCAGGTGGGGGTGTTAACAAATAGGATCTTTCAAACATATAAATAGATGATAAAAACCCAATGTTAAGTTGTGAGATATTCCCCTACACCGAAACTATTTTTTATCATCAGAACTAGAAATCTGTAAAAAGAACCCTACTATCACAGTATAGATAGTCAAGTTCAGATGCAAGAATATAAAAACTAATTCATGATAATGATAAAATAGTATAAATAAAGATGCATTCAACCAAAAATTGGAGTGTAAACCATATATATCCAAGGAATACAAAAATATTACAAATTTTGCATTGCATTCCTCATATCTCTGTTACAGTCTATACTAGTGTGAATGTTGACAATGCATTCCACTTCTCCTCTCATTTTGGAATTGTTTTTCATCCATATTTAATATTTACCAAGCATGGGAACTATCTCCTTAATTATCAACTACTCAGAACTAACTACTAACCTATTTTCCAAATATTGAGAAAATGTTGTCAAGTTGTCAACTTGACAACTAGCTTTCTAATACTAAATGACCTTTCACATTTAGAAATGGTCCTCTAAAAACATCTAATATTGAGAAAAAGATCATAAATCCTTTGTCTAACCTCTTAAAAAATAATAAACCTCATTCCCATTACATGGTTACCTTTGTAGGGTTCTTTGCCTTATCATGGAAATATTGACCATAGTTGACCATAGTGTATTTCATAGGCACTAATGGCCCAAATTACAAAATATAGAGACATTGTAGGTCTTTTTAGTTCTTAGTGACTTTATTGATTCAAGGTCAATTAAGTGACCCCATAGTCTTCATGAGGCACTCTACACCATACTCTAATGACATGTAACTGATTTAATGTTTGAAGATGTTAAGTTGATCACTGAAATATAGAAAGATAATGCAAGACATTAAATCAGTTAATGGATTGTATTGTCATTGATGTCAACTTGATATAATATGATTGGTTATATACAAAGTGTCAAAGAATTCAGATAATTAGAGAGATAAATATTATGCTTTCAGTAATGCATAAAAGGCTAGCATTCACTAAAGTGACTACAAACTCTGACAGTTAGTGGAATTTGACAAACAGAGAAACCCGAGAGTAAAGTCATAGTGATGCCTAAACAAAGAAACTGGCAAGCATTACCGATGAGTCGAATCACAAGCATTACTGACTACCAAAATTTCATTGTTACCCGATGAGAAGAACGTTAGAGTGATGCCCGATGGACAAACAAACCTGACAGAGAGACAACACCAACAGAGAAGCCTGAGGAGAACTGGAGTGTTGACCAAAGCTATCAAAGAGTTCAAACACCAAAATTAACTAAAGTTCAGAAATGACAAAATACTTAGCTGGCAGAGCTAAAGATAGACTTAACTAGTTGTTCACATTGTTTTAATTGATAATTTAAAGACAAAGATAAGTAAAATATTTAAAGTTGTTTTATCGAGTTGGAAAGAATATTTCTATGAGAGAAAATAGGAGAAAATCTTTAAAGCAAGATTGGCTAAGATTGCGGATCATGCCAAGAACAAGAAAATCAAGAAGTGAGAAATTATGATATCATGTCTATAAAGAGACAATCTAATTCATTATGAATTAGGGGAGTGAATGAAAAAGAAGGATACTGAAGAGAAAATGATGAAGAACAACTTCATACAATCCTAATCAATCAAGCTGAGGAAAGAGCTAAAGATTTCTGCGGACACCGAGCAACAAAGAAGCACAACATCACCGAGAAAAAATAAGTGGAGAAAAGGTATTGAAAAGATACATTGATTAGAAAGGTATTATGAGATTACAATAGATCTGAAAATCTACAAGTCTAAGTTGTATGTGTGAATAGATCATTTACTATTTCAGTTAACCATTTATTCACAAAGCCTCTTAACCGAGCAGGAATTAACAATCCTTTCTATATTGAGATACATCCGAAGGAGTATCAAAAAGTTTGATCATGAAGATAGCATGAGATGCCAGATACCATTTGACAAACTACAATGGGTTTGGTCATAGAAGGTAGCATAAATATGCCTGATATCAAGTGACAAACTATTCTATTTAAATCCTCTAACAAGGTCACACCTAACAGTGTGTTTGTAACCTTTAACAGGGTTGGATCTTCACCGAGCTCACTTCAAAAGAGTGAAAATTTTGGGTTACCGGTCCCAAGTGGTTTTTCCCTTAATAGGGTTTCCATGTTAAAAATCCCATGTGTCAATGTGTTTACGAGTCATTACTTTAGTGTTTTTCATAACACATAACTAATCGGGATTGATCGGTATAGACTAAGCAATTTACTATTTTTCGATAAATGAAAGACTTCTATTCGATAAACATAAGAATAAGGTTTAATAGTGAACTCCAAGAAGTAGTAATTTGATATGATTATTTAAAGGCATACATATTGTAGAAATGAAGATAACTAGAGGCTTAATATTGTGGTATTAAGTTTTTGGGTTGATTTATTGGAATATTTTTTAGGCCACTGATTCACCCCTCCCTCTCAGTTATTCTAACAATTGGTATCTGAGCTTGTGTGCTTAGAAAGGGAGTTTAACAACTCAAGAAAAATATCACAAGATGAACACACGAGATGTGCCCAAGTTGAATAAAGACAACTTTGCATCATGGAAAAGAAGAATAAGACTCCACCTATTAGGTATTGGTAATGATATTACTCAACACCTTGATATTGAATATGTGTTGCCTACAAGACCTCACACACTTGAGAAATTGAGAAAAAATCATGAGCATAATTGCATGATGATAGAGATTGCTACCTCACTCTCTGATGCTGAGTTTGAAGATGTCAAAACCTGCACCTCTACAAAGTAAATGTGGGATAAATTAAGGGTGGTACATGGAGGAGATTCTAATGTACTAAGAGAAAAGGCAAAAATCCTAAGAAGGAGGTTTGATAACATAAGGATGAAAGAAGGATAAAATATCACTCAGTATAGTTGTAGAATCAAAGAAGTAGTGAATGCTATCTGATGAGTTGGAGGTGTACTTGAAGAAGAGATAGTGGTAAGTAAAATCCTCAGAACCTTACTCCCTGTATATGCTATTAGAGTATATTCTATACAAGAAATGAGAGCAGTTGCAAACAATATTGTTACTCTAGATAGTCTGATTGGAAGACTGATTTCATTTGATATGAATAACTTTGATAATAGTGTCTAACCATCTATAGAGTCTCCATTCAAATCTTCTTTTAAAATAAGTAAGTCAAGTCATAGACACACTATTAGAAATGATAGTGAAAGTGATAGTGAGGATCAAGGACTTGATGAGATTGAAGCACTAATGGAAAGAAGATTGTAGAGAGGCAAAGGTAGATACAAAGGTAAATTACCACTTGTGTGTTTTAATTATAAAGAGGTTGGACACTTTGCTGCAAGATGTCCTAAAAAAAGAAAAGATGAAAAAAGTAATGATAGAACATGTGAAAAGAAGTTTGACCGAGGTGATAACAGAGATTACCGAAGCAACTGACAATCTGATAGAAGAGATACCTGAGACTACAAGGACAAAGGGAAGAAATCTTGTTACCTAGCTGAGAACAGAGATGATGATACTGACACCGAATTTGAAGAAGATGTTGAGATGGTATTTGTAGCCATGAAGGATGATTCAGATGAAGAATAAGAAAGGTATGTAGAAACTACACTCATATCTAAGGTTAGTAAGAATGATGTCTGGATTATAGATAGTGGCTACACTCATCACATGACCGGTGATAAACAAAGTTTTGAAACTTTTGAATACTACAATGGTGGATCAGTAAGAATGGGTAATAACACACCTTGTCCAGTTGAAGGTAAAGGAACCATAATGTTGAACAACCTGATCGAATGTGAAAATGATTACTAGGTAAAAGGACTATATTATAATATATTGAGTGTTTCACAGCTGAATAATATAGGTCACCAAGTAGCATTTGAGAATAAGAAGGCAAAGATCTTCAATGAATCAGGAAGATTGATCAGAACTGGTGAACAGACAAAAGGTAACCTTTTCTTTCTTGATGACATTAACACCACTTGTTTGATAGCTAGAAATGATGACATCTAGTTGGGGCATAAGAGATTATGTCATTTGAATCTTGACAACATGATAAAGATAAGTAATAAAAGAAAATTTAGAGGCTTACCGAGCATGTCAAAGCCCGAGCATATCATGTGCAAGAATTGTCAAAAAGGCAAGATGACAAAGTCAAGTTTCAAGAGTAAATCCCATACATCTAAATCAATTATAGAATTAGTCCATACTAATTTATGTGGACCTATGAGGACAAAGAGTTACTATGGAGATAGGTATTTCATTCTCTTTGTAGATGATTATTCTATAATGCTGACAGTTATGTTCTTAAAAGATAAATCAGAAGCATTCAAGATGTTTAAATGGTATAAGGCTATGGTAGAAAAAAAAGTGGAAAGGAATTGAAATTCTTAAGATCATATAGAGGAGGGGAATTTATTTCAAATGAATTCACTAACTGCTGTAATGAGCATAGAATTAAAAGATCATTTTCTACACCGAGAACACCACAGCAAAATGGAATTGCTAAAAGGAGAAACAAATCAATTGTTAATTGTGCAATAAAATTGATAATTGACAAAATAATCACTCAAAATTTCTAGAGGGAAGCTGTCAATACTGCTATCTACACATGGAACATAGTAGAATTGAAGAAGGACACTAACAAGACACCCTATGAGCTTGGGTATGGTTACAGACCCAATGTAAGTTACTTCAAAATCTTTGGTAGTCAATGTTATATTTTGAAAGATGAAATAAATAGAAATCTTGACTCCAAAAGTGATGAAGGTATCTTTCTAGGGTATTCCACCAAAGGCAAGGCTTATAAATGTCTTAACAAGTTATCTAACAAGATCATTGAAAGTGCAAATGTAAGAATAGATGAATTTGCAGAAAAGAATGATAAGGAAAGAAGAAAATATCTAGAAGACTACAATAGGTTTGTTTACACTGAAGAACCTAACACTCTACCTGAGCAACAGTGTATCACTCTTGAGAAATAGAACATTGCACCTGAGCATCAGGCTGAAATTACAAAAAATTAGGAAAATACTCAAGATGATGTACCAAGAAATGGAGATCAGAATGAAGGTCAAGATGATAATCAGAAGGATGGACAAAGAGCTGAACCAAAAATTTCAAGATATGCCAAAATACATCATCTACAGAATCAGATCATAGGAGACAAGAAGGTTGGAATGAGAACAAGAAGTAAGTCACTAAACACTAGAGTTTACTTTGTGATTTTGAGCCTAAATTTGTTAATACTGCACTTGAAAATGAGGAATGGGTCAGTGCTATGAATGAATAAATAAAACAAATTGAGAATAACAGTACATGGACACTAGTACTGAGACCCAATGACAATAATTTTGTTGGTACCAAATGGATATTCAGAAAAAAGTTGAATGAGAATGGAGAAGTCACAAGGAATAAAGCAAGATTAGTATGCACAAGAAGAAGGTATTGATTATGGTGAAACCTTTGCACCCATTTCTAGACTAGAAGGAGTTAGAATTCTTCTTGCATATGCTTCATTCAAAGGATTCAAGGTATAATAGATGGATGTCAAGTTGGCATTCCTAAATAGAATACTAGAAGAAGAGGTATACATTGAACAACCAAAAGGGTTTTTTGATCCATACATGAGAAACATGGTATGTAGAATTCATAAATCTTTGTATGGATTAAAAAAATCACTAAGAGCCTAGTATGAAAGACTTCACTCCTATCTCATAAGCATTGAATTTGTAAGAACAAGTGAAAATAGCAATCTGTACTTAAAAGAAGATACCAATGGTAATATTCTGATTTCTGAAATATTTGTTGATGATATCATTTTTGGGGGTAATGAAATTTTATGCAAACCCTTTGCTAATGAAATGAGAAAAGAGTTTGAAATGTCTATGTTTGGGGAGATCAAATTATTTCTTGGTCTATAGATGCTTCAACAAGATGCATGCATATATATCACCTAGTCCAAATACATCAATGGAGTGCTGAAGATGTTCAAGATGGAAGATTCAAAACTAGTAGGAACACCTATGGAAACCAGATGTAAGGTGACAAAGGAAGATAAGTCAAATGAGATAAATCAGACCTTGTATAGATCAATTATTGGAAAACTAATGTATGTTGTTCATACTAGACCAGATATAGCATATGCAATTGGAATAGTTGCAAGATTCTTTGCTAATCCCAAAGAATCACATGTGAGTGTTGTCAAGAGAATTTTGAGATATCTAAAGAACACCAAAGACTATTGATTATGGTATAAAAGAGAAGAACAATTTGAGCTACAAGTCTATATAGATGTTGATTAGGCTGGAAACATTGATGATCGAAACAGAACAATTGGAGGAGCAATCTTCATGGGTGACAAACTTGTCACATGGATCAGCAAGAAGTAAGGATGCATCTCTCAGTCTACTATAGAAGCAGAATATGTGATTGCTGCTGCAAATTTCTCCAATATTGCGTAGATAAAATAGTTGCTAGAAGGTATGAATATGAAGACTCTTGAACCATTGATTATCTATTGTGATAATACCAATGCAATAAACATTTCTAAGAATCCATTCATGCATGCTAAGACTAAGCATATTGCTATCATGTATCCCTATTTAAGAGAACAAGTACAAGAAAAAGAAGTGATACTAGAATATGTTCAATCAAAGGAACAATTAGCTGACATATATACAAAGCCATTACCGAAAGATACATTTGAGTACCTAAGATAGAGACTGGGGGTACAACCCTTGTCTATTGGTCAATAAGCTGAATAGGAGATTACATTGGCCTACACACAATCACAAGATCATTCATGTTGATTGAAGCACAGAGATGGACAAAAAAGATACATCTATACACAATAAGGTACATACCTACACCAAACACCAAAATCATTATATTGTTGATGGCTAGGGAAATTCAAGGAGTATATTATAAAAGGATGGAAGATGATATGGAAGAATTGTTTGGCATTGTTTTCAAAGGGAGAGATTATCTCATTATCAAGAAGAGAGATTTGAAGGGAGATATTATCTCATTATTAGGAAGAGATCATATGATTATCCATAGAGAGAAGTTCCTAAGAATTCAAAGGGAGATTTAATCATTATCCAACGGGAGAGATTGATTACATATGAAATATCCATCAAAGGAAGAGAAGTAAAATGACATAGAGAATACATACTAAGGGAGAGATTGCTATCAAAGGAAAAAGAGATGATCAAAAAGAGGAATAGTCAAGGTAGAGCACATATTAGAAACAAAGATAGAAGCTGCTATGCCTATCCAGTAAACGGATTGAAGATTGAAGACACACTTTGTAAGAAATAAATCTAAGCTATTTGAGCTTACCAAGAGCCAGAAATTTGTATTAGTTATAGAATAAAATATTTGGGAGAGATGGATGAAATACACTTGATATATTTCATATTGTATTAGTAATAATATAGTGTGATAATGTAGTGTGTTTCCATCAATGCCAAAGGGAGAGATTGATGACATGTAACTGATTGAATGTTTGAAGATGTTAAGTTGATCACCAAAATACAAAAAGATGTTAAGTAAATCAGTTAATGGATTGTATTGTCATTGATGTCAACTTGATATAATATGATCTGTTATATACAAAGTGTCAAAGACTTCAGAGAATTAGAGAGATAAAGATTATGTTTTCAGTAATGGATAAAAGACCAACATTCACTAAAGTGACTACAAACATCGATGGTTAGTGGAACCTGAAGGAAAGAGAAACCTAAGAGAAAATTCACAGTGATGCCAGAGCAAAGAAACCCACAAGAATTACCGACAAGAAGAATCACAAGCATTACTGACGGCCAAAATTACTGTGTTACCCGATGAGCAGAAAATCACAGTGATGCCCGATGGACAGACAACCCCGATGGACAGACAACATCGATGGAGAAGTCCGAGGAGAACTAGAGTGTTGACCGAAGCTATCAAAGAGTTAAAACACTAAAATTAACTGAAGTTCAAAAATGAAAAAATACTTAGCTGGCAGAGCTAAAGATATACTTAACTAGTTTTTGGCATTGTTCTAATAAAAAAGTTAAAGCCAGAGATACGTAAAATATGTAAAGCTATTTTATCTAGTTGGAAAGAATATTTCTATGAGATAAAGCAGGAGAAAATATTTAAAGCAAGATTGAATGAGATTGTGGATCATGCCAAGAACAAGAAAATCAAGAAGTGAGAAATGATGATATCATGTATATAAAGAGACAATCTAATTCATTATGAATTAGGGGAGTGAATGAAAAAGAAGGATGCTGAAGAGAAACTGATGAAGAACAATTTCATACAGTCTTGATACATCAAACTAAGGAAAGAGCTAAAGATTTCTATAGACACCGAGCAACAGAGAAGCACAACATCATCGAGTAGAAAGAAGTGGATAAAAGGTATTGAAAAGATACATTGATCAGAAAGGTATTATGAGCTTACAATAGATCTAAAAATTTGAAAGTCTAAGTTGTATGTGTGAAGAAATCATTTACTGTTTAGTTTAACTATTGATTCAGAAAGTCTCTTAACTGAGCAGGACTTAACAATACTTTCTATATTGAGAAACATCCCAAGGAGTATCAAAAAGTTTGATCATGAAGATAACATGAGATGCAAGAAACCATTTAAAAAACTACACTGGGTCTGGTCATAGAAGGTAGCATAGAGATGCCCAATATCAAGTGACAAACTATTCTATTTAAATCCTCTAACAAGGTCACACCTAACAGTGTGTTTGTAACCTTTAACAGGGTTGACTCTTCATCGAGCTCACTTCAGAAGAGTGAAAATTTTGGGTTACTGGTCCCAAGCAGTTTTCCCCTAACAGGGTTTCCATGTTAAAAATCCATCTATCAATGTGTTTATGAGTCATTACTCTAGTATTTTCCATTACACATAACTAATCTGGATTGATCAGTAAACACTAAGAAGTTTACTATTTTTTGGTAAATGAAATACAACTAATCGGTAAACATAAGAATAAGGTTTAACAGTGAACTCCGAGAAGTAGTTGTTTGATATGATTATTTGAAGGCATACATCTTGTAGGACTAAAGATAAATAGAGGATTAATATTTTGGTATTAATTTTTTTGGTTGATTTATTAGAATATTTTTTAGTCCACTTATTCACCCCCCCCCCTATTAATTATTCTAACATACTCTCAGGTGGAAAAGAATCCAAGTCACATGGATTAGGTGACCTCTTTCTTTCCTTGCAATTCATTTTCACTAATTATTTATAATGTGCACCAAAAATGTATTGTGTTTCGCGGTCCTCCTTGTACCTACAACCAAACATATGGTACTTGTGCCAGTACTCCACCATGTATCGGTCATTACTATGCATGTAATTATTCATAGGGCCATTAACATGATACCCATGTGATCCTACAACAAGAGAGTTATAAGACAAAAATTCCATGGCATCTTTATGTACCTAAACATAAGTTTGGTTCATCACTCCTTCCTTTATAAGAGATTTCAATGGGATCATCACTTCTTCATCAGAGATACCTTGTCTATTTTCACCCTCTAAAGGACATTGTACTATCCCCACTTGAATCATCATTTCATTCTCATAACCCATAGATATGCTAGCTTCAACAACATACTTTGCAACCTTCTCAACATATTCATCTCCCCTTGCACCATGAGATTCATTCACTACCATATTCTAGTTATTTTGTGCTTTCATATCTGAATGTTCCTCTTGTCCTTCTAATGGAAAACCCTCCACATTGTCTTCAACTAGGTTCTCCAACTGATCCTTAGCTTCTTCTGCCTCTTCGAGATACCTCCGCTCCAAAGCATCTCCTCTTATCATATATGTTTCAACACTGAGAACCTCTGCAATATCTTGAAGCTTTTCCTCAATAGGTGATTTTTCATCCTTTTGTTGTTTTTTCAAGAACTCCTCTCTCTTTTCTAGTTCTAGGAGCTCTTCCATAATCTCCTTGGTTTATTGTATCGGGGCTTCATTTTCTTCTATTCTTCTCCTTAGGTTTCTAATCTCTTATAGTGCTTTGTTTCTTTCTTCCTCCTACTTTCTTTCTCCTTCCTTCTTTTTCTCTACTTCTTCTCTTTTCTTTCTTTCATGAAATTTTTAGGCTTTCAATGAGTCAAATATTACCTTCTCTTCTATTGTCAAATACATAATGACTTACTACACTAAGTGCAAGGATCTACTTCCTTGTTCTGATACCAGTTGATGTGGTGAAAATTGGTTCAACCCAAGGTTCTTCTAAGAGACTTAAAATCATTTCATTATATTGTAAGATCACTAACAATCACCTTTAATCATATCTCAATTCTAAGACCCAACCCACTGATAAGACCAATCCAGGGTCACAACACTAGCCCTCACTTACACTAGTCTCCACACCATTTAAATACTCAAACTTGGTTGCATACTTCCATCCTTAATTCCACACCATCCAAGGGTCCTAATAGTTTTATATTATCTCAACACCAAGTTCTAACATCATTCATGGCAAGGTTTTGGTTCCTAACTCCATACTCCACATTCTAGGCTTAAACCCTTCTGGCCCTGTCCAGCGAGAAACTTAATTTTTTCTCCACATATCTCCAAATGAATTCCAAAATAAATTGCATATCCAAATACCTTTTTCATATATAGGAAACATATGTCAAAACTAGGTATTGGTCCTTTGGATCATCTCCTCCAAAACCTGTTGCCCTCGCTTTTCTAGGAGGCCTAATAACTCCAATTTACACAACACTATCATGGGTGTATTTCCTAACCCGAAGACCCTAAAATAATCTTTACTCATGATGATAAATGAATTATTTTCATATTTCTTTGGGGATCTAATCCATTTTTACCTTCCATGCATCAAACCCTCAATTTAAGGAACACTAAGCTAGGGCTTTCATAAAATTAGTCTTGCTGTCCCTTATAGGACCTTCCAAAGTTTATTTCACCTTGTCATCCACTTTCTTGGATGGAATCAAACATTAAACACAATTCTCTTGTGGCTGGAATGTCCACTACTAATCTCATAGTTTCATTTTAATGCACTGTCAAGGCACAACTCACTATCTAAGTATTCTGTTACACGCAACTTCAAACATATCAAAAGCTGAGTAAAATCCAATGGTTAAGTTGCAAGATATCTCCCCTACACCGAGATTGTATTTTTATTATCATAACAAGAAATATAAAAAATGGACCCTACTGTCACAGTATAGACAATCAAGTTCAGATGCAAGGATATGAAAACTAATTCATGATAATGATAAAAGAGTAAAAATAAAGATGCATTGAACCACACATTGGAGTGAAAACCATATATATCCAAGGAATACAAAAATATTACAAAGTTTGAATTGCATTCCTCATATCTCTGTTACAGTTCGTACTAGTGTGAATGTTGACAATACATTCCTCTTCTCCACTCATTTTGGAACTGTTTTTCATCCATTTTTAAGCTTTCCCAATTATGGTATGTATCTCCTTAATTCTCTCAACTACTATCAACTAATTACTAATATATTTTCAAAACATTGAGAAAATGTTGTCAAGTTGACAACTAAGTTGTCAACTCGGCAACTAGTTTTATAATACTAAATGAACTTCTTTCACATTTAGAAATGGTCTTCTAAAAACCTTTAATATTGAACAAAATATCCTAGATCCTATATCTAAACTCTTAAAAACTAATAACCATCATTCTCATTATATGGTGACCCTTGTAGGGTTCTTTTCCTTATCATGGCAATATTGACCATACTTGACCATAGTGTATTTCATAAATACTAATGGCCCAAATTACAAAATATAGAGACCTTGTAGGTTTTTGTAGTCCTTGGTTACTTTATTGAGTCAAGGTCAATTAAGTGACCCCCTAGTCTTCATGAGGTGCTATGGACCAATAATCAACTAGCCCTTTCAAGTATCTAAATATTCTCTTAACAAAAACATGTTATTCCTTGGGATCTGCTTGAAATCTTGCAACAATTCAAACAAAATTCGTAATATATGGTCTAGTTTGTGTCAAATATAGTAACCCAACCATCATAGATTTGTATATTGTCTTATTTGAATTAGGTGTATCATCAATATTTGTCAATTTGTACAACTAATAATCATATGAGTACTCAAATTGAGATGTGAAAATACCTTTATCAGTCTGTGTAATCGATAGCCCAAGGAAAAATTCCATCTCACCTATTATAGACATCTCAATTTTTTTATGCATCTCGTCACTAAATTCCTTACTCAACTTTTCCTTTGCACCAAAAATAATATCATCCACAAAAACTTCAACAAAAAAGATGTTATCATGATCAAATTTGAAGTACAAATTACTATCAATGATATCTTTACTAAAACTAAGTGTCAATAAATACTTATCCAATCTCTCATAAAAGGCTCTAGGATATTGTTTCAATCCCGTAAGCTATGAAAATTAGAAGTAAGGGAGCATAATAATGAATCAAAACACTCAAACACTAATAATCTAAACTACATACATGATTGAACCGAAAAAGAAAAACTTAAACAATAAGGAAACAAGGAAGTGCAAAACCTCCTCAAAACTGAATCTAAGCTGTAGGATTTGAGAAATACAAATCCATAGAATGCCAAGAATACTTGCATGAAAATAACCTGTTACAAGAGAGAAGCAGAAAGAGGAAAAAGAACTCAGAAGTTACTCAAAATGTGAGAGATAAATTATAATCCGAGTTAATGAAAAAAGAATTACAAGGTTCAACCTATAAAGGTGAACAAAACTCTAAAGCCTTAAAAAGCTAGGTTGCACATTAATAATTAATAAAAGAATTAATTATTAATGCACCTAAGAGAAAGCTAAAGCACTAAAGAGTAATAAATTAATTAATTAAATCAACATGACTTTATTAATAAGAAAACTAATGATTACTCTAACACCCCCCCTTAAGCTAAGCGCAGGGGGTAAGCTAACCTAGTACAACTATGAAAGCAGAAAATGGGTCCCGGCAACAAGGCCTGATCAGGTACCCAATACAAGGAAATCTCTGTAAACCAGAGACAAAGAAGAAAACCCAGTGGGAAAAACCCCTCTCCAAAAAGAGATAGAAAAAAGAAGAAAATAAATGGCTCAAGAGACTCTCTCAAGACTGTAAGTACAATTAGCCCCCCCATGAGAGAGGGATGAGACACCAAAGTCCCCCCAGAATGAAGAAACTCCTATCACAATGGTAGATTCCTGATGTAGAATCCAAAAAGAGATCTTGAAGCGGCAAATGATATTCCTCCCCTTGGGAAGAAATGAATCCAAAGGATGATGTCGAAGAAACCCTGTGAAGAGTGATGAACTAATCTATCTCAGGATGTGTGCCATGATTGGATGCTTAAGAATCTCTCTGTCTGAACTAGAACAACTGATGCCAAATCCAAACTAATGTGGAGAATCCTGAAATGCAACCACAGAATGCACGAATAATGGTGGGCAAATAGTGATAACTTGACTGTCAAGGTAGAGGAGATGAATGTCCTCAAAATAATCTTCCAAATCTGCAGTATAAGACTCAAAAAACAAGAATGATATGTTTTCAACATAAGAGTCCAACGTATCTATGTCTAGAAGATGTATGATTTCCTGCTACACAAAATCAGGAGCAATAGGAGATGCTGATGAAGTGTCAATCTAAAGAGTGGAAACTGTGAGACAAGCCTCTGATCCATCGGAACATGTAAGGGTGTCTAAATACTCAAGCTCCTCTAAAGTATCATGATCAAAGGGTGTATTCTCTCTCCAAACAATGGGTATGAGACAATCTGAAGCAGGATCCTCTGGGAATGGAGAGAGATTAGGGTCTCCATGTATCTCCTAAAGACATGTCGAAATTGGGTGAGGAGAATCAGTGTCTGATATAGCCAACACAGTGTCATGATCAACACTAGACACTATAATTCCTACTATGTGATCTCTAATAATATCCCATGCTAATTTTCCCTCTGAAGTGGCTGGTTTAGGTATGCGATTATACAAATAAGGAAAAATATTAAGCCACCTATAGTGTGTAATTATACCCTTTTCCCATGACTCATAATTACCCCGTTCTAGAATAACAACAGAAGGGTGAGAAGAAAAACCCATGATAACTCTTCACATGAAACAAACTAAATGCTGCAAAACACAAGTTCTGACTTTGACTGGAAAAATAGATATCAAAAATTCAAAAATAGAAAATCAAACCTGCATAATGAGATAGAGCTCGGAAAGAGCTTTCTGAAAATATTAGGAAGTTGAAAATCCGATACCGTATGCTCAAGATATGGCCAAAATACCAAAAGTGCTCAAAACTGCCCCAAAGAAGGTTTGAGAGTAAACCCTGGTGGTTAGGTTAACTGCTAGAGGTTAACCACTAGCGGTTAACTAAGGGTAGTGCCCATTTACAAAGCAGCATTGATTTTTAACACTACATGTGTTAGTTTTTAACACAAAAATCAATTAAAAATTGATTTTTTTGATTTTTTTAAATTTTTCACCTTGAAATTTGAGCCGAAGAGAAAAAATTTCCCAGAGGCTACTGTGGCCAAAAATGGAAACAATTATATAAAAATTGACTCTCCTGAGCCTTCTGAGCCCGATGGTGGTGTTTGTTTTTGCTCAATGTCCTCTAGAAAAAAGTGTATCTTCTAGATTGAAGAAGAAACCCCAGAAAAGCTGTGGTTTTTGCCCTCGAAACACTGCTTCACAAACACCAGACCAGGCAGTAGCAGTGTGGCTTTGATACCATGTAGGATTTGAGAAATACAAATCCATAGAATGCCAAGAATACTTGCATGCAAATAACCTGTTACAAGAGAGAAGCAGAAAGAGGAAAAAGAAGAACTCAAAAGTTACTCAAAATGTGAGAGCTATTTTATAATCCGAGTTAATGAAAAAAGAATTACAAGGTTCAACCTATAAAGGTGAACAAAACCCTAAAGCCTAAAAAAGTTAGGTTGCACATTAATAATTAATAAAAGAATTAATTATTAATGCACCTAAGAGAAAGCTAAAGCACTAAAGAGTAATAACTTAATTAATTAAATCAACATGACTTAATTAATAAGAAAACTAATGATTACTCTAACATAAGCTCCCCTTTTTTATGTGTTCATGATTATGGATGTGTGCTCAAGATGTGCTCCAAGCTTCAAAGGTGTGTTCTCTAAACTGGAATTATAAGTTTACTCTTCAAGATTGGAATATCTAAGCTAAAACTAACATTATGATGTTGCTTCAAAAGATGGATGAAATGTGAAGGAATGAGCCTTCTATTTATAGGAAATGGGGTTGAAAATGGGT
>MU224451.1:4406716-4454640 GCA_018584345.1 Thuja plicata
GGTTGGGATTAGTTTGAACTCAAGGTTAGGTGGTTGGGATTGGTTACGTTAGCATGTGTGAAAGGGTTGGGTTGAGTTTGAACTCAAGGTTAGGGGTTGGGATTGGTTAGGTTAGCATGTGTGAAGGGGTTGGGTTGAGTTTGAACTCAGGGTTAGGTGGTTGAGATAGGTTAGGTTAGGGGTTATAGGGAATATTAATGAATTGAATTACATAAATAACATATTCATTCAATAATAGGGGAATAGGGTTTTAATTAATTATAAAGCTATTTGTTTCTTTTAATAATTAATCAGGACTATAGCCAATTAATTGAATTAATTAGGGCTAGGGGATGACATAGGTCAATTAGGTAATGCTTAATTACTTAGCTAATATGTCCTAAAAGGCACTAAATATGATTAGATGTATAATCAGATTTATGTGTCTAAGTTTTTCCCCTCTTCGACATAGTGTTAGAATAACGCTATTTCGAAGACGTTTAAAACAATAGACGATGCGAAGATGTGGATGTAGGAAATGAAGTTTCCCCAAAGTAATGATTAGGATAGATCTAGGATAGGATGACCATGATGATGCCCCCTTGAGAGGGAGACAAGGAGAAAAGGTGAAGCACTGGCGGCATCTCAAAAAGAGACAGCCAGGAGAGATGGGATAGAAGAAAAAGGAAGGGGGGATAGAAGAATGAGGGATGGGATAGTCATGTTTGCATCAAGGATGAAGGGTTAGGTGTGAGATGGGATTTGATTGGACTAAAAATGAAATTCTATGCTGGGGAGGGGATGGGAGGATTTTTTCTTGAAGCATGAGCGAGGGGTATTCCAGGATGGAATACCGCCATGTAGTTGAGCACTTATTTTGATATAGCAACGCTAGAGACCATGCCAAGGTTACTAGGAACACGAGGCCTTGTCACCAGTGTTGCATAGGACTGAAACAACAAACACATGAGGGTTTCCCTAGCATCACACATGGGTCCCAGAAAAAACCATGGTGTAAATGATGCTAGAAAAGCCCACAAGAAAACAACATTTCCCAAGTGCATCATGCAAACCCAAATGGATTACATACGTGCAAGGGTCATATCTGACTGAATCACAAGTAGAAAACAAAAAAGATCAAGTTCCCTATCCTAGGTGCATCCATTCACAGCGTATCATGATATAAAGAATCATGGCAACTTTGAGGAGGAGAACAACTGAAATAATCAGAAATGATAACCAAGAACCAAAATAAAATTTCTAGAACAAAAATTCAATAACAAGATGCCTTTTTCCAGAGAGATCAACGATATGGGATAATGATTGGATTGATATTAGGTCAAGAGGAAGGATACATCCTACAAGAACCTAGTGATGATGATGATCTAGATTTAGGTCAATGAGAGGAAGGATACATCCTCAAGGACCCATTTCCAGAAAGATGATTTGATTTAGTTCAACGAGAGGAAGGATACACCCTCAAGGACCCATTTCCATAGAGAGGTCATGTGTGTATCTAATTGGCTAAAAGATGTGATGATGACCAAATTTCTAAAACAAGATTTTTTCATAAGGAACTTACTGAAGCACAAGATTCAAAATGGAACTGCATCACTTTCTACAAGGAGATCGACCAAGGACGCGAGATATGTACAAGCGGGACTAGATACAAGACTAGACTGACAAAGAAATGATATTTATAGGACTGAAGCTCAAGGATTGGGATAGGATAACATATATACAAATGGGATAGACAATTATATACAGGAAGGATATGTACAAAAGCTCAGGATGTAGGATAGGAGGACCAATGCTAACTGATGCAAGCGATAATGGAACATCTAGGAAATATAGGTAAGGATTAGGCCAAAGTGGAGTGGAATGAATGAGATGGAGGAGAATGAGAGTTTGATAGATAATGATATGGCTGACTATGTGTGATGCATGATTGTCAAGTTTTCACCACACATACTTGTCCAAGGCGCCTGATTGCCAAGTTTTCACCATTGGACGAGTGATTTTTCTTGATTTTTTTTTTCTTTTCTTTTTATTCTTTTTTTTTTTGTATTTTTCTTGCTATCATCAAGGTGTCTGTGTACCAGATTTTCACCAAGACAATGATTTTTTCAAGACTTTTTACAATATTTTTTTATTTTTCAGATTAATTGGAATAACTAATCAACTACTAGGCATAGAAGTGCCTGAGATGAATGATATTGATTGGATCATTCAGGGGTTCTCCTTCAGGAGTAGATAACTGATATGCCCCAGAAACAAAGCACATAGTGACAACATATGGGCCTTGCCAAGTAAGTTCAAACTTACCCTTCTTTTCCTGATTAGCGCCCACTTTCTGATTCTCTTTGAGCACAAAGTCCCCTACCTGGAACTGGTGTGGGTGAATCTTCTTATTATAGCTTCGCTTTAATCTATTCTGATATCCGACCAAGTGATCATATGCTTGCTAGCGCTTTTGATCAAGGAGATCAAGCTGTGTGAGTCTTGCTACTTTGTAGTCTTCATCTATGAATAGGTCTTTGAGAGATACCTGTAAGGATGGTAGTTTGACCTCAATTGGTAAGACAACCTCGGCACCATAGACAAGGGAATATGGAGTAGTGCCTATGGGAGTGTGAAAGGAAGTGCGATAGGCCCAAAGGGCAGGATTAATTTGGAGGTGCCAGTCATGACTAGTATCATTGACAACCTTCTTTAGGATTTTTAGAAGTGTTTTTTTGGTTGCCTCATCTTGGCCATTACTCTCTAGGAAATATGGGCTAGAGAAGTGATGATGGATGTGGAGACGCTTACAAAGATCAACCATATGCTGATTTTCAAATGGAAAACCATGATCTGTGAAAATGGTGGATGGAATGCCAAAGCGGCAAATGATGTGGTATAGGATAAACTTGGAGATTTGGATGCTTGTCGTAAGGGTAAGTGGGATTGCTTCAAACCACTTAGTAAAGTATTTAGTTACTATGATGATAAATTTGTGTCCCTCAGAGGAAAGGGGAGTGATCTTACCAACAAGGTTGAAACCCCAACATGAGAATGGCCAAGAAGGTGCAATAGGATGTAGCTCTTGTGCTAGTGCATGGATCAGATTGGCATGATGTTGACATGGTAAGCATTTTTTTACAAATTCACAGGCATCATGTTACATAGTAGGCCAATAATACCCTACTATAAGGAGTTGTTTAGATAGGACCATGCCACTCATGTGGGCACCACAGATTCTAGCATGCACTTCTCGCAATGCCTGGGTAGATTCAACTTCATCTAAACACCTAGAGAGAACATTGTGATAACCGCAACGATATAAGGTGTCAACTACAATGGTGTAGTGGGAAGCTCTTCGAATAAGGTTTTTGTGTTGTGTATTTGTTAGATGGGGGGACATGATGCCATTCTTTAGATAAGCATGGATTTCATGGGGAAAGAATGTAGGTATGAGATAGTTATGCGGGGGGAGATATGTGGGATAGGGGATAGATATTTGGAAGTAGTCAGATAAAATGATGGAAAGTGAGTGGGATAGGGGGATGTTGTCAAGATCAATATTGACACATGTTGCGAGGGATGTGGGAAGAGTGAATGTGAAGTAGATGGTACCTATGGATGTGATGTAGGAATCATGGTAGGAAGTTTGTGGGACATAAGGACCCAAAATAGATTTTGAAGATGGAGGAGAGGAATGCTCAGCTAGAGGATTAGTAACGTCGGATGCCACAATGGATGTTATTTTAGATGCATGTTATATTTTTGCTTTGGGATCCACATATTTTTTCTTTTTCTTTTGTTGGCCTTTGTGGCCTATGGGATGTAGTGCATTTTTTAAGTGGATTTTCTTTTGCTGGAGCATGTCGTTTAGAGTGGACATGACAATCTTTAGCATTTTGCAGATATTGTGCTTTATCCATTGGTGATTTGGCATCCAAATTATAGGGAGTAGCATTGGGAGAGATATGAGAACTTGCATGAGATGAAGGAAATATGGATGGAGTGGTGGATGTAGGATGGTGGAGGGAGCGCATGGGTATGTGCCTTTGTTGATCCTGATTGCGAATGTAAGTGGTGGGATTTTTTATATGGGACTGATGGATGAAGGAAGGAGTGGGATAAGATGTGGGATAAGATTTTGGGACATAGGGGCCCAAAATGGATTGAGAGGATGAAGGAGGAATATGGTAGGTTGTCTTGGGTTGAAAGGATGTAGGAGGGGGGATGGTGTTATATGCTTTAGAGGGACGATAGGAAGATGCAATGGAGGGTTTGAAAGCACTCTTGAACTTTGCTTTAGTTGTACCAAAATTTTTGGATGGAGGACCTCTAGGTGCGTAACCAATACCACAAAATCATGGATGTCCTTTAACAGAGATGGGCTCTAGTATACCTTCCTCATTTATGCCTACACCTTAACCTTGATAATTCTATTTTTTAGCATTCAATTTGCTATAGGGTACTTCTTTCTTAGGGAACAAAATGTGAGTCCAATATCAAGAGGAGTGTAAATGATGGACACAAAACTGATTTCTTTTGTTTTAAGTGGACCACTGCGGATGAATATGAGTGGACCAAGGTGATGGAGTAATGGTGGTGGGATAGATAGAATTAGAGGTGATAAAGGTTTATGAAGTGAATGGGATGGGATTCTTGGATCTTGACACAAATAGGATAATGGATTTAGAGTTGGAGGAGATAGAATGGTAGGATCTTGATATGGAGGACTGGAGGAATCAGGAAGTGGAGTGAATGGGATGCTTGGATATTGACTCAGATAGGATAATGGATCTAGAGGTGGAGCAGATGGAAGGATAGGATCTTGAGATGGAGGAGTGGAGAGCAATGGATTAGGAAGTGGAGTGGATGGATCATGTAATAGATGGAGTGGGATGTTAGAATCTTCATATGGAGGGGATAGAATGATACAATCTTCAGTAGAGTCAATGGATACTTCAACATGCTTTTGGACAAGTTCTTGACATGATTGGATTAATGTGGATGGTGTGATGGGGGATATATGGATGGATCCTTCAGATTGAGGGGATGGAAGAATGAGAGATTCTACAAATGGAGTGTATGGATGGATGGGAGATTTTGCAAATGGGTTGTATGAAGGGATGGTGGATTCCATAATGGAGGGAAGAAGGGTGGAGGCATGAGGTTTATGGGATGGGGTGTGGATAGTGTCAGGAGGAGAAGATGGGGATGAAGATTGGATGAATTTAATAGATGAGGGGAATTCAATGGTGATAGGAGATGGAAGAGAATAAAAAATTATGAGATTGGGAAGGGAAATAAGAGGTATGGGAGATGGAAGAGGATTAAAAAGTTTGAGATCCGAAAGGGAAATAATAGGGATGGGAGATGGAAAAGGAATGTCGGGTGTAAGGGGTGGAAGAGGATGAATAAGTATGGGATTCATAAGGGAAATGATAGGGATGGGAGATGGAAAAGGAATTTCAGGTGTGAGGAATGGAAGAGGATCAATAAGTATAGGATTCAGAAGGGAAATGATAGGTATAGGATATGAATGAGGAATGTTGGGTGCAGGAGATGAAAGGGCTTCATCACTAGTTTTTTCCCATGGAGGAGTGATATAATGTGACTCATCAACTGTAAGAGATAGATTTTATGTTGGCTTCCTTGTGAAACTCCTTGGAGACTTACGTATCAGAGATGGAGGATCTGCAGGTGTAGATGGTGGGAAGTTAGGGTGGTCCACATATGAAGATGTGGCAATGTCTTGTGAACTTGTATGATTGAATGATGGTGCAAAGATGGATGTAGGAGATGGTATGGCTAGACATTTCACATACGTAGGCATGGAGGTAGCTTGTGAACTAGATTGACTAACTGATAGGAGAGGAGGGATGGATTGGGGTATGGAATATGTGTTAATGTAGGTAGGAATGGGAGATGGTAGATTGGAATAAGATAGGGTAGATGGGTAGGATAGAGTGGATGGTAGATTAGAAATAGCATAGGGATCATGGTGATGGCTTGGGGGAAATGAAGGACTAGGATTAGGGATTTGAACTTGGGTTGGAGGATAATGAGATGGTGGATTGGGATTAGGGATGTAGCTAGTAGTGTTAGTGTGAAAAGACAGAGTTTGGGATATGATTATGGGATAAGATGGAGGCATGTATGTATAAGAAGTAGATGTTGATGGAGGATAAGAAGGATTTCCCTTGTCAAAGGTATGATAAGGAGTGCTAGTGGGTATGCATGGTAGCCTGATGAGATAGTATAGAGGAATGACTAGAGCTTGGAGGATGCTTGGAGCAAGTTTGTTAATGCTTTCCATGTACGCATCATGATCAACAAGACCTTCATCATCAGCATAAGATGCAAGGGATAATTTTTAAGGTTTTTAAAGTATGCATCAGGATCAACAAGACCTTTATCATCATCGGAATAGGATATAGACAAGGAAGAGATATGGCAACCAAACTCATCATAATAGATTTGTGACATGATGCTTTTCTGATGAGTTGATTAGGGAGGAATGATGGTGATGGATGGAAGAATCAAGCTTAGATTAGGAAGAAGGATTGAATATAAAGAAGATGGAAAGAGGATGGGAAATGGAAAAGACAGCCCTATTGGTCTAGGACATGGGGAGAAATAGAGGGTTGGATGACACTAGAAGAAACTGACACTGGATGAGAGTAAGGACGTGATTATGAACCTAGGATGAAAATATTTGGTGGCTTAGGTGAACAACTTGGTGATATGGAGGCTTGTCATCACTTTCTAGTGTTTGATGGAATAGGACATGAGCTCAATCTGATACTTCTTAGGATTGGGTAGTGACTGTGACAAGTGTGCCTTGGATTACTTTTCCTTTTGGAACAAGTGATGAGTTTTTTGGAAATTGTGAGAAAACAATCTTACAAGAGGCAAAGCAACCTTGCAAGAAGCATGAAATGTCAATCTCCTTGGAAAAAGGACTTTGAAAACCTTTAGATTTGTGTATGTTCAAGAACTGTTTTGCACAAGGTTTGTAACACTGAAAACATGTACATGCACTTTCTACCTTAAGGATGTGGTGAGCTTGAAAACCTTTATCCACATATATAGGCACACACACAAGAGCTAATCAGAATATGACCACCATCAAGCATGCTATGGCTCCATGATGTCGTATTAGCTGACTCCAAATGCTCAGGGTGGCACGAATGTGCAAATTTCTCAGGGAAGTTACTATCTTCCTTGCCCAGCCGATTATCAAGCTTTTGGGGATGGATCAGGTAGGTTGCTAGATTGATTAGTTGATAGTATTTTCATAGTGTCCCTGCAATCATTTTGCATGGCGTGAATCACTTAAGCACCTAGTTCAATCATGTCGATATGCTAGGGAGTTTACCCAGTCCAGATTACCATTGAACATGACCCGCCCGAGCTTGAAAGGATATAGACGCTGTTTTGGTTAGCGCCTTATTTATATACCGACTGAAGGGTTTTACCAGTTTTGTTTTGTTCTCCAGAAGGACTCATGCTTCTTTTGGATAGGCCCCTCTAAGTAGATCTGAAGATTTATCAAGAGTAGATCTGCAAAAAAAAGTTTGAACGGTCACAATCACCTTTCTCTTGCACCAACGACCATGAGAGCTAATGGGAGAGGATATTGCATGAAGTGAGGTTGCGTTCTACAAAAGTTTGTACAAGTGCACCAAACACATAAGACACGTGATTGATTTCTAATAAGTTTAAGCAATGTGTGTTTGATCTAAAACTGAAATGAACTCGCAAGCTTATTCTTTTTATGAGCACCAAAGTGAGATATTGTTTGTCTTGTTCAATTTGTCTTTATGCATTCGAGATTGAGTTCATTTGATGTTCGATTTTAAACCCAAGAGGAAATGTGTGATTGCTTTGTCAAATTTTAAAACCCAAAAAGTGAAGTGTTTGATAGTTAGTTCAATTTTAAGATCCAAAAACAAGATGTGTGATTTGATTGTTTAGTTTTAAACCCAAAATTAGATGTTTGATTTTATTCATTTTCCTTAAAGCATTCGAGATTTTGTGCATGTTCGTTTTGAGCCCAAAAAAAAAATATTGAATTTTGTTGACTTTTTGACCTTTAACTTTTGTTGACTTTGAAACCCAAAACCAAGTGTGAAATGATGTGAGTACATACGTTGTTCTTTTTAAACACCAAAAAGTGAAATGGGGATTTTTTAATCAAAAGATTATTTGCTTTCTTACCAAACTAGATGGCTAACCCATAGATCTGTAAAAAAAATGAAAATAATTAGTAAGAGTGCATTATTGTAGGTTTGCAGTTCCTTTCCCCCATGTTTTTACAAATAATGGTCCCAGTGATATAGACCATATTTCAACAAATGGGTAATAGAGAGAAAGTAGAAAGAAGATAGAAGGAATATAGTCATCTTGTTTTTGTATCAATGATATTCGTGGAAGCATAATAGAGAGAAAGTAGAAAGAAGATAGAAGGAATATAGTCTTCTTGCCTTTTTCAACCCGCAAAAGAAAATAATATCTTGCAAAACATACTCAAAAAACAAAAACACATTATCTTAGAGGATTAGTTTTCAAGAAAAACAATGAAAAGGAACCTGTAAAGTGGGTCCCACCGGGCGTGCCAGAATGTAAGCTATGAAAACTAGAAGTAAGGGAGCATAATAACGAATCAAAACACTCAACAACTAATAATCTAAACTACATACATGATTGAACCAAAAAACAAAAACTTAAACAATAAGGAAACAAGGAAGTGCAAAACCTCCTCAAAACCGAATCTAAGCTCCCCTTTTTGATGTGTTCATGCTTATAGATGTGTGCTCAAGATGTTCTCTAAGCTTCAAAGACATGTTCTCTAAACTGGCATTATAAGTTTACTCTTCAAGTTTTGTTAGTAATTAGATCATGATGATTTAATTAATAACCTGAGAGACTATTACTCTAACAATGTTGCTTCAAAAGATGGATGAAATGTGAAGGAATGAGCCTTATATTTATAGGAAATGGGGTTGAAAATGGGTGGTTCAAATGCAAAGCTGAAGAGAGGTCAGGATACCACTAGAAGAGATCAAATAGATTGTGCTTCTTCAAGTGTATCAAATTGTGACACTTGTCACAATATTATTGGGTTGAAAGTAGGGAGGAATGTGACCATTTAGGAAAATGGACCAAGAAGCCTCTAGAAGATAAGGCTTATAAAGAGGGTGTAAGAGGAATTTATGAGAGTGTAAGAGATATTTATTCTTATGGATAAGCATGGCTTGAGATTATTTACTTTGACTTTGGGGATTGAGTTCCTAATCAAGGATTAGGAATATGACATGGTTAGGGATATAATTAGGATTAGGGTTAGGAGCTAAGAAGGAAGATTAGGGGGATAAGGAAGGGTTAGCATGTGTGAAGAGGTTGGGATTAGTTTGAACTCAGGGTTAGGTGGTTGGGATTGGTTAGGTTAGCATTTGTGAAAGGGTTGGGTTGAGTTTGAACTCAAGGTTAGGGGTTGGGATTGGTTAGGTTAGCATGTGTGAAGGGGTTGGGTTGAGTTTGAACTCAGGGTTAGGTGGTTGAGATAGGTTAGGTTAGGGGTTAAAGGGAATATTAATGAATTGAATTACATAAATAACATATTCATTCAATAATAGGGGAATAGGGTTTTAATTAATTATTAAGCTATTGGTTGCTTTTAATAATTAATCATGACTATAGCCAACTAATTGAATTAATTAGGGCTAGGGGATGACATAGGTTAATTAGGTAATGCTTAATTACTTAGTTGATATGTCCTAAAAGGCACTAAATATGATTAGATGTTGTTGATAGGGTTTTGCTGACCGGGTCCGCCAACAGTCATTAGTTGTCACCGGGTTCCGGGGAAACCGGCCAACTCTGCCTACAAAGGTTGTCTGGGGGAAATAAATCCTCTAGGCCTTCAAGCACCTGGGTGTCGGGTCATGACAGTGCAGGGCTCGGTCGAAAGAGGTGACTATTTTCGAGGGGGATAGCTGGTTTCTTCAACTCATTCCCTCCGGAGATTCAATACAGTAAAGATTTCCCCAGCGTTCTATACTTAGCAAATAAAGTGAAAAAGATCCTGCAGGGTTAGAAATGTTTCATCGAACTACAGTCACGTTGAAATGTCCAGAACATAAATAATACTCTGATAGACTACACTAAATACTGAAGAAATACATAACCATCACCTAGCATTTTATCAGTAGCGGGAGTAAGGAGGTCGTTAATCTACTTTAACGTACCAGAGTAAAAGACATAAAGAACATCAAAACATGAAATACCATTAACTCAGAAGTAGGAATGCCAACAACATCATTGCCAAGAATTCTTCCTTCTTTATTAATGTTCCTTCCAGCAAACACTGGTGTGTGATACAATGGCAGCTCCAGGGGAGCATCTAACTATTGAGAACAGAACAATGGAGCATTGAGCTCTGCCACTAAAATGAGAAATTCCTTTTCTATTATCATGGACAATAAAATCATCAATTTTGTCGACCCTTAAAAATGGGTCGGTTTGGCTATTTATACAACTCTTCTAACCCTAACCCTATTTTACATCATGTTTCAATAAAATACAATATCTGGGGGCCGGTACTATCCGCGCCACCCTACAAAAGACCTTGAGATGGAATAGGCCTGCCATGTCAGAAGAATAAGATAAAAATATACAGTGGAAGAATCGGCCTCAAGAAGAGAGCCAGAAAGGAGAAAGAAGAAAGTAAGTCCCCTGGGGATCGAGGCTACATGCCTCATAAATGGGAAATTTGGTGCCCTATCTCCAATGTGCCAGGTGTACCTTTGAGCGGCAACTCGAGAAGATCATCCTGTCAGAAATCAACCGCTAAGTCGACGTCTCCTTGATGTAGCCAACCACCTTCTGACAACCTTTATTAACCACTTCTAAAAGTGACCGATCGGCCTCGGGGACCGGGACACGGATCACTTTAAAGAATACAAAATTTTTGGACCCGGGACTTCAGAATCTGGGAAATTTTGTCCCAAAAAGAATAAAGAATACCCAATACTTAAATTCTCCCGGCCCCCAGAGAAAGCTCAAGGTTGCTAATTGTCGTTGAAAGCCTGGAGGAGGCAGGATATGCCATCTTCATCAATATCCTTCAGGTTGGCCCTTCTGTGCTTGGCAACTTCAACTTGTTCCCCCAGGTCTGAAACATTTTCTTTCAATTCATCTACCATATTCGCCGCGTCATGACCACTAAGTATCATGTGGGTTAATCTTTCCATTTGGGCCCCATCTATCCCCTCCGGAGATTGATACTGGGATTTTATTATTTCATCAAAACTCCCCAAAACTGAATTTTTTGGGGTACATGTATCTATGGTAAGGGGATCAGCCCCCGAAGTCTTTATTAGAAAAGACTTATATAAATTAGAAGAATACTTCACCATATTTACCTTATCTTGTAAGGACCCTACCAGTTGCTTGGTCACCTCCAATGTGAGGTCAAGCCTGGAGTGCTGGGTTCTCACAAAATTAAATGATTTCTCACCCAGAATTTTGGATTCGAAAACCATATCCTCTCCCAAGGTAAGAAGCTCTTCGAGCTCCACCTTCCATGCGTGGTAATTTTCGGCGTCACCCTCCCACTGCTCAATAAGTGCTTCCGCTTGATGAATAACCTGTTAGGCCATGTAAAAATCAGGGAGGGTGGACGCCAGGAAATGCCGGGTGTTTCCTATTTGCAGGGCGACCCACTCGTCCACTACCTGGGCTTTCTTTTTCATCATTCACAGAGAGTCTATGTCACTCTACGGTAATTCTTCTGAGGTGGAGGCCTCCGGAGGAGCGGCGTTGATTGGTTGAGCCAGCTCAGTAAGCAACCCCATAAGGTTTGCGTTCTTTTCATTTTTAGGTTTGAGCCTCTGGGCTTCCTTTTCATATCAGGCCTCCACTGCCCTTGCTGCCTCCTTCAGAAAATCTACCTCACCTTGCTTTCCCCTTTTGCCTAGGGATACCTCTACAACATTGTATTCTGCGGGATCTGCGGTTGCTTCATCGGCGTCTAGGGGAGGTGTTGCCACAATGGCAACAGTTTCTCCACCCGGCCTAGTTCGAAGAGTATGAACTATCTAGGATTTCTTGGCCTTTGGCAAGGCCTGGGCTTGGGCCATCATTTCTGCTAAGGAGAGAGGAATCATAGGAGCGGACTGAGCCTTTCTTTTCCTACTCTCTACCAGCCATTGAGGGGGGAGGTGTGGCCTTCCTGCCAGAATTTGTTCCCTTGATTCTTCCCTGGTGTTTTGTGGCTGCGACTCCTCGGTGGCATGGACCTCATCCGTCCTCCCTACCTTGACTTCTTCTGCAGCAATATTTTCTTTATAAACCTCCATCTCCTCAGTCTTGTCCTCTATACCTATTCCTTTATCTAGACTCTAGTAGGTTTCCTCAGGGATTTCTTCTTCAAGTTGCTCTTCTTGTTGTTATTATTCTTCTACCAGGGCTTCTTCCTCTGTTGGTAGTAGGGGAGGTATCAGGCCAAGATTCAGAGTTTGGGCCGCTGTGATAACCTGCCCGAAGATTGCTCCCAGGAGTGGCCATTGGAAAGTGGCGGCTGGGGTTACGGTTATTCCTGAAGGTCCGGTTCCCCCAACGGATGCCATTTGTTCACCTTGCTTTAGTTGGTCCACTCCCAGACCTTGTATCTCTTGAGCCCTGGAGATAATCTCCAGTTCTGGCTCCTCTTCCACGTGTTTTTCTTGTCCCTGTGCAAGTTCCTGTTCCAAGTCTTCTTGGTCTGTAGCCTCTTGTTCTGTCTCCGAGACTTCTGTCTCCGCTTGTGTATTGTCCCCTTGTAAATATATGAATTCATTGGTTGCAAATACGTCAAAATCCTCTTCCGGAGGGGGACTGGCTGGGACCTCTGTAGGTTCTGCTTCTTTCTCCGATTCCAGGGAACTGGAAGAAAGGACTTCAACTTGTTGGGGTTGGGACGTACCTAACCCCGGCTCTGCCTTAGGCTTCTTATTAAGCCTCTTCCTTCTGCGGGTAATCAAAGGTGGCCCCGCATCGGCTATTGCTGCCACTTCCATGGGATCCACCCCCGTTGCCTTCACCATTAGGGCTGCCAGTGACGGGGAGGAAGAGGGACGAATTGGTCCGGCCATGACCGGGGGAGTGGCCAACCTCGTTATTAACTGCTCCCTCATTTGCTGGGAGGCTACCACAGATTGCTTGATCTGCTCCTATATAGGGACCTCTTGCGCGGGAGGGGTCGTGTCTACCCCTTTTCCCTTATCTGCACCTTGCGAAGAAGTCCTGGCCCCCGGGGTCAATTTGGGTCCCGGCTGTGGTGTTAGATTTGGCGCCGGTCGGGGAGCTTGGCGAGTACTCCCGGGGCACACCTTCTTGAAATAGGTGTGACTTCACTCGACCACCTCCTAAGTGAAGTCCTTAATCATGGGCCCCTCCTGGGCGGCCCAATTCACTGGTGGAAGAGCCATTTTATCAATCCCCTTGGCCTTGTACTGGGGGTCGATAGTGGGAGTGGTGTCTAAGAAATCCTCTAGGAACCTCTGGAGTCTCAACAGTTACATCGTTCCAGCCATCATCCTGACATAGTGTCGGCTTCGCACCTCCACATCATCTTGGAAATTTTCCCAGAAGTCCTCCATATGTATATGATGGGGCTCTGAAGCCCGGGGCAGTGACGTTGCTATTTTCCCATGTGGATCAAAGTTCTTTCGCGCCAGATAGAATTCTTGCAAGTTATAACTTTTTAGCTCATTGTCTACCTCCTTTGTGGTGGCCAGACTACAGGTGTAGTTCCCACAGGTGATTGGGAATGGAATGTTGGGTATCTTTTTGAAGGCAAAGAGGGTATGCACCTCCATCAGCTGCCTACAGTATTCCAATAGCATGATCTTGTCCCCACAGTGTTTGGGCAACAAGTAGGGTTTGCCAGAGAAGCTAGCGACCCTAATGTATGTGTGCTGTTGGAATTGAATATAATAATGTCCATAATTTTGGACTAAGTTCATCGCCTCCAAGGACAGGCGATATCCAAAATCCCGGGTGGGGGTAAGCAGATGGTAGTAAATGAATGAGTCATTTACTCAATAGAAACTGGAGAAGCTGGCCTCCCATTGAATTTGTGGGAAATGGTGGCACGGTGCTTTTTGTTTTGGGCCTATCCCAAGCACGCCATCTGTAAGTAGACCGTTGGAATGGGGCCTCTACTATGCTAGGGCCCAGAAAACATAAGAAGACATGTAGAACTTCTTCTTCCTGTTCAACTACTGAAATTGGGAGTCGACGTGGTTGGAGATTATTGCGGCCCAGTCGAAGAATTCTCCCTTGGTGGAGATGCCGAGGAGGAAATAGTACATCCATTTAGCAAACTCCTAGGTGGAGGGTTGCCCAAATAACTGGGCTAATGCTATTATCCCCATCTAGATGCTCTCCTTCAATTCAGAGCGGGGGATTTTTATCTTCATTCTCTTTGGGTCCCTCTTTGGAGCCTTAAGCCAATGGGTATTCATGTATACCCAGGCGGTGTCTTCCAGCTGTGTAAACTAAGCCAAGGCATCAGTCCTTGTAACCACTGTGGCTTTGTCAAATTGTGGGATTCCTAGTCCCACCCGGAATGTGTCTGGGTCGAGGGATACCAGAGGAGTGGGGTATCCTGTGGGTTCTTTGGCCGCAAGCATAACAGCCCAAACAGAGGAGTTGTAGTTGGCCGCTAGCATTAGAATAAGCTCCAGAGATTGCATGGAACACGGGAAGCAAGCTGCTCGGAGGATCCCAGAACCTCTGATGTTGATCGCTAATTGATCTCTAGCCTGTCGTTGGATGTGCATTACTTTTACCAAGGCCTGCATCTTTTCCCATGTTCCGACACTAGTGTCGGTTATAAGTTTAACCTTGGACTCAATCTTTGAGCCCGTGATGACGTTGTTCTGCATAAACTTCATGGTCAGGGGCAGTTTCTCTAGGGCCCTTTCCATCTTGGATTTTACAGCCACCCTGGTGATCATTGAGGGAAGTTCTAGACTTCCGGGCGGGGAGGATGCGGATGCTTCAGACATGATTGATAGATGAACTCTGGGAACCTACAAGGTAGAGTGACCATCAGAATATTTTTTATCAAAATAATTACTCTGGGGTCTGGAGATCTTACCACCGTGATGTTTGCTTTTCTTGAAAGGTTAGTTTCATGCAAAGATAACCGAAAAGCAAAACACATCGTAAACTTAAGATTTTATTAAACATCTGGGTTTGGGGATCGTATCACACTGGGTAAAGACATAGGATGGACGGTGGTAGGAGACCCGAAGCCCAGAGAAATGACCATTAGCAAGAATATGTAAAAAGCCAAGTCATCACACCCACGTGGGCGCCATGTGCGTAGATATTAAATAGAAGTTATGGCGATGACGGTGGAGCCAACTATTTGAACACGCAAAAAGGGAAAGCCACTTGGCTAGAATTGATTGTGTGCATGAGATATAAATGAGGTCTTGACAGACTCCATGGAGGAGAGAGAAAACCACCTGTTTGAAACCAGCCAAGAGCCGAGCTTCAAACAGGTGGTTTTCTACCTTGAAGCGAGCTCGAAGGCAGAAAACCAGACACAGAGGTGACTCGACCAGCCCGTTTAGCCACCCAGAAGGATATACATGGAGTCAAGGGATATATACAAAGACTATGTACAACTATGCACACATATTCACAAGTATAAACATATATACATAGATACAACATGGAGCGACGTCTGCGGAAAAACTAGACAAGGAAGAACAAACTATCTACAGCCATTTACACATGAACCACCTCTACACAGAGGGCGGACAAGCCTTCTGGCAGAGACCCGACCCACCAACGGGCAGCAAAACTAGAAAACAACAAACTAGACAAAGAAATGAAATAGAGAAACAAAACAAACAAAATAAAAATGAAACAAAGGAAAACCAGAGAGGTGGAAGCTGAAAAAACCAACCTAAGAACGCAGAAGGTAGAGGGAAGGGAGGATTTACTGCAGGAGCTCTGCAACAACTTGAGTTGTCAATTAATCAGAGTCACCACCGCAAAGCACTTGCACTTGCCTGAAAGTGATTGGAAATATTCAGCGATGATTATCATAAACTCTCTGCAAATGCTCTGCTAATCACTTTGGAATCGCTTTGTTAATCGCTCTAAGCACTTGAAAGTTTTGATCGCGGAAAATGTGAAAGTGACAGATAAGTTCTATTTATACCCTCGGTAAAAGATAATCTTCCTCCCCCTTCAGCAACCTCTGGACAAGAAAACCTCCGGACCCCCGGGCCCGAGGATTCCCCGTGATGATTTTCCTTAAGAACATCATGGTAGAGAATCTCGGAGTCTGGAACCCGGTTTCCAACAAAAGGCAACCTCCAAGACCGGAGTCCCAGAGATGGAAAGCAAACAAACAAGACACAACGCCGGAGAAGAAAACCCCAGAGAAAGAAAACAAAAAGGGAAAGAAAGACAAGGCAAGGTCGCAAGCAAAAATAAAAAAGGGGGACCCAACATTTTGCACACAAAATATAGGGATGGAGATGCAGGGCATAACAAATGGTGACTATCTAGGACAAATGTCTTAGCGCATTTGAGAACTATAGAATCTCTGGTTAGCAAAACTAGAACAAGCCGCCTCCTGAAGTGTTTGACAGGCAAAGAACAACATACCCGAGAGAACCCAACCACACAGGAATCAATCTGGAGTCCTTCATCAGTGGTGTCATGTGTGCTTTGGAAGGAAATCAAGCTGATGACCTCTGGAAGGAATAGAGAAGAGGCACTAATTACATCAAACCAGTCATCAATTTGCTCATTTCCCCCGGAGACCGTAGTTCTGTCCCGCTTTTCCTCTTTGGTTATTTTGTTTATTTCAGGGTGGGGGAAGGCGATATTTCTTTCACCATTAAGCTTAAGCTTAGCTAAATTTAATGGAAGTACTTCTTTCACCTGTCCACCTATATTTAGATTGTTCGAAGAGGGGATAGAACTCTGGACTTGAAAAGAATCTCTTAAAGTTTCAGACCTGGGTCAATCAATTAGTACAACCGATCTACCCTCGGTGTGTCAGATTACTTGTTCCTTAGATCATTATTATTCACTGACTGCCAGATTCCTTGAGAGAACACCCAATGGAGATTCCTCAAAATGTGCCATATCCTGTAAAATGACCCCGGAGACCGGGCCAGCTCCACCGTGCTAAAGACAAATTCTAAAGTTCACCATGCCGTAGACATCATACAAGAAGCCAAAGTCATGCGAAGCATTCCAATTCCTACAAGACGGAACAAAATTCCAAGACCCGGAGAGAAAACCAAAATGACAAAAAAAATAAAAGAAGAGGATTGTCCCTGGAAGATAGCTGACAACTATTTACAAGGCAGGGTACCTCACACGAGGCACCCGGAGGGAATATTTACAAGCGAAAGGCTTTACATAAAATACAACTTTGGACAAATTTACCCTACTCAAAGTAGTGTTTGAGGAACTGTCCATTAATGGGAAATGTGACAGGTTCTCCAGTCAGGGTGTTGAGGCAGTAAGTATTTGCCCCGCAGATTTTTGAGATTAGGTATGGTCCGAGCCAGAGCCATTGGAATTTGGTATGCTTTCCTTTCTTCTCCCGGGCCTTGCCCCACAGTAGGACCAGATCCAAAATCTAGAAAGCCTTATATTGGGCTCTTCTGTCAAACCATCATTTTACTACTGCTTGATGATGCGTGAAGTGTTCAAGAGCTGTGTCTCGCTGTTCTTCCATCCATACCAGATTTAAAAGTTGAACCTCCACGATGTTGTCCCTGTTGCTAAATTCCTGCATGAACTGTAAAATTGGGATCTGTAAATTGACTGGGATTACAGGGTTCTGGCTGTAAACCAGATGGAACGATGATGTTCCCAGGGTGGCCTTGACGCGAATGCAATCCACACAGAGGGAAAATTTCAACTTTTGATTCCAATCCCGGGGATTTTTTTCTAACAGGTGTTTGATCACTTCAAGTAGATTTTTGTTTGTTGATTCAGCAATGCCATTTCCCTGGGGATAATATATGCTGGAGAACTTCAAAGTGATCTTCCAATTGTAGGTCCATTCGAGTAACTATGCTGAAGAAAATGTCAGACCATTGTCACATACCAGAGAAAAGGGCATCCTGAACCGTGTGACGATGTTTTCTTCCAAAAATTTGATAACTACGTCTACCGTATTATTTTTGCAAGGTATAGCTTTAGACCACCGGGTGCAATAATCAGTAGCAGTAAGTATATATCAGTGGTTGGCAGACGAGTTGGGGTTAATTTCCTCGATGAATTTGAATGCCCATTGGGCAAATGGTCTTGCCTCATATACTAGCTGTAAAGGCATAGCTGGGTTACGCTCATGATGCGTTGCGGTTTGGCAAGTATGGCATTTCCTTACATGAGTGTAAATGTCTTTGAATATAAAAGGCCAATAGTATCTATCCCAAAGGATTTGATGGGCAGTGGCATCGGCTGAGCCATGTCTAGTTCCAAACTGTCTGTGGAATTCATCGATTATTCTTACAGCTTGGTCTCTGTCGATGCATCGGAGGTACACTCCCTTGTATTTTTTGCGATACAACACAGAGTTTTTGATCATGAAGTGAGCACTCCTCATCCATAGGGCATGGTGTTTGTGGGGAGGTAACCCCTCCGAGCATTTATTATTTAGTAACAAGTATACCAAATCGGTATACCACAGGTCTTGAGTGATGGACTCCACTGTGTAAGTTTGGCATTCTATGCGGGGAGTCTCTTCTGCCATCGCCCGACTTAGTCCCTGGCCCCGGACTATTTTCATGGGCTGCATTTCTAAGTCATACTCTTGGAGGATGGCCATCCATTTCCCCCGTCTTTCGCCCAATTCACTCTGCATCAGCAGAGACTTAACGGCCTGGTCCGGGATGATAGCATGCACTTTGCTACAGAGAATATAATGCCAGAATTTCTTCACGGTGTGAACTAGAGCAAAGGCCTGCTTCTCTAGTGATGAATATTAGATTTCAGCATTCTTGAAGGGGGAACTCATGAAATCTATTGTTCTTTCTTCTCCTTCAACCTTTGGGTCAACACTGCTATGGAAAAATACGGTGAAGCAAAAGAGTAAATGTAAAATGGAAGGGAATACTCCAGACTAGCCAGGACAGGTGCTTCCATGATTGTCTATTTAATTTGGGTGAACGCCCATTTTGCTTCAGTGCTCCACTCAATCTTGGTATCCTTCTTCATCATCTCGTTGAGCGGTTTGACTATTTCTGCGAATCCTGTGATGAATCGTCACACAAAGTTGATTTTTCTAAAAAAGGATCGCATCTCTTTCTTGCTGCCAGGCATCTGTAGATTCAGCAATGCTTCGACTCTGTCAGGGTCTATGGATATACCCTTCTCAGAGAAAATATGCCTGAACAACTTCCCCTCGATGACCCTGAATATGCACTTCTTGGGGTTGAGGGATATTCCATACCGGCGACATCTCTCGCAGATCTAAGCAAGATGGGTGGCATGGTCACGCCTGTCCTGGGAAAAAATGGTCAAATCATTCATGTAGATGATTATGCACTGATTCACAAGGCCTTTGAATGAAATTTCCATAGCCTTTTGAAATGTAGCCCCTGCATTGATCAGATCGAAGGGCATTCTTCTGTATGCAAATGTTCCCCACTTGGTGGTAAACATTGTTTTCTCTCTGTCCTCATACTTGACCATGACCTGGTTGTACCTTGAATATCCATCCAAGAAGGACATCATCTAGGATCCATTTACTATCTACAAAACCTCATCCAACGAAGGGAGAGGGTGATTATCTTTCTTAGATGCCTTGTTCAAATTTTAAAAATCCACGCAGAGGCGGATCTCGCCGTTCTTTTTCCTTATAGGGACCAAGTTGGCAACCCACGTAGTATGCCTGATTGGGAAGATTATCCGGGCTGACAGCAATTTTTCTACCTCTTGACGAATCAGAGGCTCTATCAGGGGGTTGACTGGTCTTTGCTTTTGCCAGAAGGGCTTAGCATCAGGTTTCAGGGGAATAGTATGTTAGATTTGCTGAACTACAAATCAACCCAAGAAACCTGCATGCAAACACTGTCACGAGAAGAAGCAGAGAGAGAAGATAAAGAGAGCTATGGCGGCCAAAAATCCAAAGAGTTGAAACCCATGTTGCAAGAATAAGACTTATATTAAAAAAAATAATGAATTACAATCTCAATCCCCTTGAAAAATACAAAGCGGTGATTCCTTATAAAGGATATCGAAACCCTAAAAGGGAAACTTCTAAGAAATAGAAACTGCCTAAGTGAAACTTAAGCACTAAAGAGTAATAACTAAAGATTACTCTAACATAGTATGGGTCATGATGGATGTATCATATGTTTTCAAGTCTTCATAACCCCAGAAAATTACATCAATGTATTCTCGGAGAACAGCGAGAATCTTTTCCTTTTCCTCAGGGGAGCAGGAGGTACCAATGTGAATGATCTTTTCTTCACTGGGCTAGCCGATGTTAACCTATTTAAACTTTTCTCCCTCAGAGGAGGATGATGCCTTCTCATGGGCCCTAGGGTCTGAGTCAAAGATTTCTTCTAGTGCAACCATCCCCTTTGGGATGGTGTTAGTGGGCAAGTCCATGATCCCATCGTCTTCGTCACCCTGCCCAGTATCGTTGTGGTCTCGTTCCTCTACTATCTGGTCTTCAAAGACACCAACATTAGCCATGAAGGCCAGGATATGTTGATCATCCTCAAAAACCTGAAAGTGGGTGACATTATCTGGAATGGATGGGGTGGGGACCATCTTGACTGAAAATCTCTGGAGTCGCGAGCCGGCCATTGGCTCCAGTGTGCTAGCAGAAATGGCGAGGGCATCCAGGACATAGTTCTGTCACTGGGGAATGAGGTCAATCCTGAAGGCATCAAAATCCTTAATAAGGCTCCAAGCCCAATTGCGGTATGTGGCCAGCCTTTTATCGTGACATGTGTATTCACTCCGGACTTGTTTAACAATCAACTTTGAATCACCCAGAGCCCGAAGGTGGGTGATACCTTTCCTTAACACAAATAAGAGTCCGAGGACCAAAGCCTCGTACTTTGTAACATTTTTTGTACAATTAAACTGCAGCTTGTAGGACATGAGGAATGAATTTCCTCACGGGTTGATTAGTTCTACCCCAGCCCCACAACCTTTTTTGGGTTGGGACCCATCGAATTTAAGGGTCCATAAGTCATTGTCCGTAATCTGGGGCTGGGGCAGGGTAGTCTTCAGACTGTTGTCGGGAGACTTGGGGGGATCTCCCAGACCACGGGCGTGAAAGTGGATTTTACCCCCGGAGGTGTTTGGGTTTGGGATTCCTGGGGAGATGGCACCAAAGGAGTGCATCCCGTAGGGATACTAGGTCCCGGGGAATCAATCACATGTTGCTTGTTCCGGAGGGTATCAAGGTGTCGGTTAGCGATCGAAAGACATGGTCCACACTCAAGTTCTGAATGTTTCTGGTAGTGTACTCGGCACCAAGTTCTAGACAGGAGTGTGGCTAGGGTGGTTGTGGCACCTTGAGAGTTGTCTTCGACTCTCATTTTTTCTTCTAGGTCTTGGGCTCTCCGTAGTACGGTGGGATCTTCTCCGGGGATGAAATCAAATGTTAAAATTTCAAAAGGTTTGTACACCCCCAGGGAAGTCTCAGAGAAATAGACCTCATTGACCCTTCCAACCTCGATAAGGGCCTGTTTCATCCGGGGTTTGCTTTTGACCCAGATCTTATTTGATTCTCCTTCCCATGCAAGCCACAAGTGGGTGAAATCGGTCAAAAAGTATCCATTCAAGGACTTGGACCAATTCTGACTTAATAACATCCCGTAAGTCTCTGGGATGTCCACCACTTAGATGTTAATGATGCTAGCTATCCTGGGGTCCTGAATAAGATGTATCCAGACATTCTTCAATTCCCCCACCATTTTCACAGCAGTATTATCCAGCTGGATTACTGCGCCATTAGACGGGGTGGGGTGGAATTCGAGCTTCTGACAAATGGACAAGGGCATGATATTACCCGAAGCTCCAGATTCCACTAGGAAATTATGTATATTCTTTCTGTGTATATTCAGGCCTAGTAAGAAGGGAGGATCCTCATTGTTCCCCCGAAAGATGGCCACATTAGCATCTTCGAATGAGATAGTCTTGGGCGGGCGGCTGACAACTTCTGGGTTCCCTAAGAGCTTTAGAAGAGACTTCTTCTACTTGGGACAGTTCAACAAAACCTCCATCAGGGTCATGGAGGTAGTGGTCTATTCTAACACCTTTGTAATGTCAAATCTTCCTCCTGGGAACTGGTGATTTTCCTCGGTGAGATATTTTGCTTGGTTAGAGCTAGGACCTCTTGGAATGGATCGGTCAGTTATGTTATTCTAGGGAGGAGGACTATCTTTGATAGGGGGCACAGGCGTGTAAACTGGTCCTTTACCAACCTGACTCTGAGTATTGTATGGAGTCCATGGGTTAGTAAAGGCATTGGCCTCGAAGGGTGGAATGGATTCGTCAAAGAATCCCTGCAATTCAGATTCTTCTTCATCTTCTCTAGAAGTCCCAAAGAAGATGGTGTCATAGTTGAAGGCACTGTGGGTTGTTTCCTAGACAGGAGGCTCTGGAGGGGTAGTGTCGTGCGACTAGTGCCTATCCAGCTAGGAGATCATGATGACCTTTTTCAAAGTGGCACAATTTACCTCATTGTGAGAACCAGTGTTGTGTAATCTACACCAGTTAGTCATGGACTGGAAGTCTGTGACTGGTGTAAAATATGATGGTCCAACACCATTTTGGTTGTTGTTTTGGTTCAGAGGTGGGCCTCCGGTGTTCGCGTTATTATTCCATTGCTGCTGATTGGGCCTAGGCCCGTTGTTGAAGTTTCTCCTTCCAGCATTGTTGTTTTTTTGGCCGGAGAAAATGTTTCCCCTCTGGGAATTCAAATTCTATGGCACGTATGACCCCGCCTTCAGTTGGCCCATGTCCACGGTCAAGGTGGACAACATTCACCGGAGGGATTCAACCTCGGCGGTCAACTGAGTGTTTGTGTCACAATGTGATAGTTTTTGTTGTTGTTGGCCTCCTAGGAATGCAACAGTATTAGCCAGAGTTGAGGGCGACAATCCTCTAGTCGCGGATGACTGGAAGAAGGGCACTCTGGACGATTATGTCTGAGGTTGTTGCGCTTGCTGCGGCTGATTCCAAGGGAAGACTTCCAGACCCGGTGTCATCTGGGTCTGGGTCGGGTAAACATACCGTGCCTACTGGTCTATCAGGGGTGGTGGAGGATTCATTTCCATCAAGGGGGCACCCATTTCCAGATTAGGGTTGTATCCTCTGGCATACGCAGTTCCACTGGGGATCATGTTAAAGGGCGTGCTCTGCCCAATCCCGCCTGGAGATTTGTTGAGACCACGAGACAGCTCTAAGGCTAGGTTGTAGACTTTTGCCAAGGTGTCCCGGTCACCCACGACGGTTGTTCTCCAAAGGAGAGTGGCAACAAAAGGGTCCATTGCGTTAAGATAGGTCTATATGGTTACTTCTAGAGATGGGATAAAAGGGCCCATGCACCGCTTCAGGGCACGCTGGAACCTATGGTTGAAATCTGCAAGAGGTTCATTGGGTTCCTTCCTGATGGAGATGAACTAGCTGTGGGACCAGGCTGGGTCCACATGCACACAAAAGGTAGCCAGGAAGGCGTCCTCCATATCCTGCCAAGTGTTTATGGAGTTGGTAAGCAAGTTAAGGTACTAGTTCAACTCGCTTTGTCCTAGGGACAAGGGGAACATACAAGTCACAATATCTTCATGTTGGATCAGGTGTAGATTCATGGCATCTTTGTATGCCTGTAAGTGTTCTTCAGCGGTCTGTGAGCCTAAGTACTCATATCGTGGGCAGATCTTCTCTGGGTGAGAGGGTAAATCATTAGTTGCACCTGGAAAAGTGCCCATTGGGGACCCAGTGTTCCCAAAGTACGCGGCCATTGGGGGAACTATATGCTGGGTAGTGTAGGCACTGGTTCTCAGGATTTCCTAAGAAGCCTGGGTATTCTGAGGTATGCTAGATCCCAGACAATAGTGGCTGGTATGATTTTTGAGGTCCATTTCTTTCAAGCAGGGGGCTCGAGTTCGACAAGCTTTCTAGGATTCAGGGCATACCTAAGGATTCTTTCAAATCTCACTGGGGAGAAAGATCCAATCCCGCTGAAGGCTTGATGACTAAAACTATGACTAGGGGAACCCTCAGGAGGTGTAAAATCAGAATCTTGGGAGGGGGACGAGTTCATGCGCTCCTTCTAGCACCAGTTTCTGTTGACGGGGTTTTGCTGACCGGGTTCGCCAACAGTTATAAGTTGTCACCGGGTTCCGGGGAAACCGGCCAACTCCGCCTGCAAAGGTTGTCCAGGGGAAATAAATCCTCTAGGCCTTCAAGCACCTGGGTGTCAGGTCACGACGGTGTGGGGCTTGGTCGAAAGAGGTGACTGTTTTTGAGGGGGATAGCTGGTTTCTTCAACTCATTCCCTCTGGAGATTCAATACAGTAAGGATTTCCCTAGCGTTCTATACTTAGAAAATAAAGTGAAAAAGATCGTGCAGGGTTAGAAATGTTTCATCTAACTGGAGTCACATTGAAATGTCTGAAACATCAATAATACTTTGATAGACTACACTAAATACCAAAGAAATACATAACCATCAGCTAGCATTTTATCAGTAGCAGGAGTAAGGAGGTTGTTAATCTACTTTAACGTACCAGAGTAAAAGACATAAAGAACATCAAAACATGAAATACCATTAACTCAGAAGCAGGAATGCTAACCACATCATTGCCAAGAATTATTCCTTCTTTATTAATGTTCCTTCCAGCAAACACTGGTGTGTGATACAATGGCGGCTCCAGGGGAGCATCTAACTATTAAGAACAGAATAATGGAGCATTGAGCTCTGCCACTAAAATGAGGAATTCCTTTGCTATTATCATGGACAACAAAATCATCAATTTCGCCGACCCTTGGAAATGGGCCAGTTTGGCTATTTATACAACTCTTCTAACCCTAACCCTATTTTACATCATGTTTCAATAAAACATAATATCTGGGGGCTGGTACTACCCACGCCACCCTACAAAAGACCTTGAGATGGAATAGGCCTGCCATGTCAGAAGAATAAGATAAGAATATACAATGGAAGAATCAGCCTCGAGAAGAGAGCCAAAAAGGAGAAAGAAGAAAGTAAGTCCCTCGGGGATCGAGGCTACATGCCTCACAAATGGGAAATGCGGCACCCTGTCTCCAATGTGCCAAGTGTACCTTTGAGCGGTGCCTCGAGAAGATCATCCTGTCAGAAATCAACCACTGAGTCAACATCTCCTTGATGTAGCCAACCACCTTCTGACAGCCTTTATTAACCACTTCTGAAAGTGACCGGTCGGCCTCGGGAACCGAGACACGGATCACTTTAAAGAATACAAAAATTTTAGACCCGGGACTTTGAGATCCAGGAACTTTTGTCCCAAAAAGAATAAAGAATACCCAATACTTAAATTGTCCCGTCCCCCGGAGAAAGCTCAAGATTTCTTATTATCGTTGAAAGCCTAGAGGAGGTGGGATATGCCATCTTCATCAATATCCTTCAGGCTGGCCCTTCTGTGCTTGGCCACTTCAACTTGTTCCCCCAGGTCCAGAACATTTTCTTTGAATTCATCTGCCATCTTCGCCGTGTCATGACCACTAAGTATCATGCAGGTTAATCTTGTCATTTGGGCCCCATCTATCCCCTCCAAAGATTGATACCGAGATTTCATTATTTCATCAAAACTCCCCAAAACTAAATCTTCAGGGGTACATGTATCTGTGCTAAGGGGATCAACCCCGGAAGTCTTTATTACAAAAGACTTATATAAATTAGAAGAATACTTCACCGTATTTACCTTATCTTGTAAGGACCCTACCAGTTGCTTGGTCACCTCCAATGTGAGGTCAAGCCTAGAGTGCTGGGTTCTCACAAAATCAAATGATTCCTCACCAAGAATTTCGGATTCAGAAACCATATCCTCTCCCAAGGTAAGAAGCTCTTTGAGCTCCACCTTCCATGCATGGTAATTTTTAGTGTCACCCTCCCACTGCTCAATAACCGCTTCCACTTGATGAATAACCTGTCGGGCTATGTAAAAATCAGGGAGGGTGGACGTTAGGAAACACTGGGTGTTTCCTATTTGCAGGGCGACCCACTCGTCCACTACCTGGGCTTTCTTTTTCATCATTCGCAGGGAGTTTATGTCACTCTGCGGTAATTCTTCTGAGGTGGAGGCCTCCGGAGGAGCGACGTTGATTGGTCGAGCCAACTCAATAAGCAACCCCATAAGGTTTGCGTTCTTTTCCTTTTTAGCTTTGAGCCTCTGGGCTTCCTTTTCATATCGGGCCTCCACTACCCTTGCTTCCTCCTTCAGCAAATCTACCTCACCTTGCTTTCCCATTTTTCCTAGGGATACCTCTGCAACATTGTAGTGTGCGGGATCTGTGGTTGCTTCATCAGCATCTGGGGGAGGTGTTTCCACAACGGCAACTATTTTTCCGCCTGACCTAGTTCGAAGAGTATGAACTATCTGGGCTTTCTTGGCCTTTCGTAGGGCCTGGGCTTGGGCCATCATTTCTGCTAAGGAGAGAGGAATCACAGGAGCGGACTGAGCCTTTCTTTTCCTACTCTCTACCAGCCATTGAGGGGGGAGGGGTGGCCTTCCTGCCAGAATTTTTTCCTTGATTCTTCCCCAGTGTTTTGTGGCTGTGACTCCTCGGTGGCATGGACCTCATTCGTCCTCCCTGCCTCGACTTCTTCTGCAGCAATATTTTCTTTATCAACCTCCATCTCCTCAGCCTTGTCCTCTATACCTATTCCTTTATCTGGACTCTGGTAGGATTCCATGGGGATTTCTTCTTCAAGTTTCTCTTCTTGTTGTTGTTCTTCTTCTGCCAGGGCTTCTTCCTCTGTTGGTAGTAGGGGAGGTATCGAGCTGAGATTCAGAGTTTGGGCCGCTGTGATAACCTGCCTGAAGATTGCTCTCGGGAGTGGCACCTGGAACATGGAAGCTGGGGTTACAGTTATTTGTCAAGGTCCGGTTCCCCCAGCGGATGCCATTTGTTCACCTTTCTTTAGTTGGTCGACTCCTAGACCTTGTATCTCTTGAGCCCCAGAGATAATCTCTGGTTCTGGCTCCTCTTCCACCTGCTGTTCTTGTCCCTGTGTAGTTTCCTGTTCCAAGTATTCTTGGTCTGCAGCCTCTTGTTCTATCTTCAGGACTTCTGTCTCCACTTGTGTATTGTCCCCTTGAAAATTTCCAAATTCATCAGTTGCAAATACGTCAAACTCCTCTTTCGAAGGGGGACTAGCTGGGAACTCTGCAGGTTCTGCTTCTTTCTCCAGTTTCGGGGAACTGGAAGAAAGGACCTCAACTTGTTGGGGTTGGGACGTACCTAACCTCGGCTCTACCTTAGGCTTCTTATTAAGCCTCTTCCTTTTGCGGGTAATCAAAGGTGGCCCCGCATCGGCTATTTCTACCGCTTCCATGGGATCCACCCCCATTGCCTTCACCATTAGGGCTGCCAGCGACGGGGAGGAAGAGGGATGAATTGGTCCAGCCATGAGTGGGGGAGTGGCCAGCCTCGTTATTAATTGCTCCCTCATCTGCTGGGAGGCTGCCATAGATTGCTTGATCTGCTCCTGTATAGGGACCTCTTGTGCAGGAGGGGTCGTGTCTATCCCTTTTCCCTTATCTGTACCCTGTGAAGAAGTCCCGGCCCCCGGGGTCAATTTGGGTCCCGACTGTGGCGTTAGCTTTGGCGCCGGTCAGGGAGCTTGGTGAGTACTCCCGGGGCACACCTTCTTTAAATAGGTGTGACTTTGCTTGACCACCTCCCGAGTGAAGTCCTCAATCGTAGGCCCCTCCTAGGCGGCCCAATTGGCTAGTGGAAGAGCCATTTTATCGATCCCCTTGGCCTTGTTATGGGGGTCGATAGTGGGGGCGGTGTCTGAGAAATCCTCCAGGAACCTCCAGAGTCTCAACACTTGCATCAGTCCGGCCATCATCCTGACATAGTGCTGGCTTCGCACCTCCACATCATCTTGGCAATCTGCCTATAAGTCCTCCATATGTATATGATGGGGCTCTGAAGCCCGAGGCAGTGCCGTTGCTATTTTCCCATGCAGATCAAAGTTCTTCCGCGCCAGATAGAATTCCTGCAAGTTATAAATTTTTAGCTCATTGTCTGCCTCCTTCGCGGTGGCCAGACTATAGGTGTAATTCCCACAGGTGATTGGGAATGGAATGTTGGGTATCTTTTTGAGGGCGAAGAGGGTATGAACCTCCATTAGCTGCTTGCAGTATTCCAATAGTAAGATCTTGTCCCCACAGTGTTTGGGCAACAAGTAGGGTTTCCTAGAGAAGTTGGCGACCCTAATGTATGTGTGCTGTTAGAATTGAATATAATAATGTCCATAATTTTGGACCAAGTTCATCGCCTCCGAGGACAGGCGGTATCCGGCATCTCGGGTGGGGGTAAGCAGATGGTAGTAAATAAACGAGTCATTTACTCAGCAAAAACTAGGGAAGCTGGCCTCCCATTGAATTTGTGGGAAATGGTCCCATGGTGCTTTTTGTTTTGGGCCAATCCTGAGCATGCCATCTGTAAGTAGGCCATTGGAATGGGGCCTCTGCTGTGCTAGGGCCCAGAAAACATAAGAAGACATGTAGAACTTCTTCTTCCTGTTCAACTGCTGGAACTGGGAGTCGACGTGGTTGGAGATTATTGTGGCCCAGTCAAAGAATTCTCCCTTAGTGGAGATTCCGAGGAGGAAATAGTACATCCATTTGGCAAACTCTTGGGCGGAGGGTTGCCCAAATACTCAGGCTAATGCTATTATCCCCATCTGGATGCTCTCCTTGAATTCAGAGCGGGGGATTTCTATCTTCATTCTCTTTGGGTCCCTCTTTGGGGCCTTAAGCCAATGGGTATTCATGTATACCTGGGCGGCATCTTCCAGCTGTGTAAATTGAGCCAAGGCATCAGTCCTTGTAACCACTGTGGCTCTGTCAAATTGTGGGATTCCTAGTCCCACCCAGAATGTGTCTGGGTTGAGGGATACCAGAGGAGTGGGGTATCCTGTGGGTTCTGTGGCTGAAAGCATAACAGCCCAAATAGAGGAGTTGTAGTTGGCCACTAGCATCAGAATAAGCTCCAGAGATTGCACGGAGCATGGGAAGCAAGCTGCTCGGAGGATCCCAGAGCCTCCGACGTTGATTGCTAATTGATCTCCAGCCTGTTGCTGGATGTGCATTACTTTTACCAAGGCCTGCATCTCTGCCCATGTTTTGATGCTGGTGTCGGTTATAAGTTTAACCTTGGACTCAATCTTTGAGCCCGTGATGACGTTGTTCTGCACTTCCTGGTGGTCGTTGAGGGAAGTTCTGGACTTTCGGGCGAGGAGGATGCGGATGCTTTAGACATGATTGATAGATGAACTCTAGGAACCTGCAAGGCAGAGCAACCGTTAGAATATTTTTTATCAAAATAATTACTCCGGGGTCCGGAGATCTTACCATCGCGATGTTTTCTTTTCCTGAAAGGTTAGTTTCATGCAAAGATAACCGAAAAGTAAAACATATCGTAAACTTAAGATTTTATTAAACATCCGGGTCTGGGGATCTTATCACACTGGGTAAAGACACAGGATGGATGGTGGTAGGAGACTTGAAGCTCAAAAAAAAACCGTTAGCGAGAATATGTAAAAATCCAAGTCATCACGCCCATGTGGGCGCCACGTGCGTAGATATTAAATGGAAGTTATGGCGATGACGGCGGAGCCAACTGTCCAAATGTGCAAAAAGGGAAAGCCACTTGGCTGGAATTGATTGTGTGCATGGGATATAAATGAGGTTCTGATAGACTCCATAAAGGATAGAGAAAACCACTTGTTTGAAATCAGCCGAGAGCAGAGCTTCAAACAGGTGGTTTTCTGTCTTGAAGCGAGCTTGGAGGCGGAAAACCAGACATAGAGGTGACTTGACCAGCCCATTTAGCCACCTAGAAGGATATACATGGAGTCGAGGGATATATACAGAGACTATGTACAACTATGCATGCATATTCACAAGTATAAACATATATACATAGATACAACACAGAGCGACATTCGCGAGAAAACCAGACAAGGCAGAACAAACTATCTACAGCCATTTACACATGAACACCTCTGCACAGAGGGCAGAAAAGCCTCTGGCAGAGAGCCAACCCACCAATGGGCGGCAAAACCAGAAAATAACAAACCAGACAAATAAACAAACCAGAGAAACAAAACAAACAAAACAAAAATGAAACAGAGGAAAACCAGAGAGGCAGAAGCTGAAAAAACCAACCTGAGAACGCAGAAGGTGGAGGGAAGGGAGGATTTATTGTAGGAGCTCTACAATAGCTCGAGTTTTCAATTGGTCAGAGTCACCACTGCGAAGCACTTGCACTTGCCTAAAAGTGATTGGAAATGTTCAACGATGATTATCATAAACTCTCTGCAAATGCTCTACTAATCACTTTGGAATTGCTTTGTTAATCGCTCTAAGCACTTGGAAGTTTTGATCATGGTAAATGTGAAAGTGACAGATAAGTTCTATTTATACCCTCGGTAAAATATAATCTTCCTCCCCCTTCAGCAACCTCCAGACCCCCGGGCCCAAGGATTCCCCGTGATGATGTTCCTTAAGAACATCATGGCGAAGAATTTCAGAGTCCGAAACCCGATTTCCAACAAAAGGCAACCTCCGGGATCGAAGTCCCGGAGATGGAAAGAAAACAAACAAGACACAACACCGGGGAAGAAAACCCCGGAGAAAGAAAACAAAAAGGGAAAGAAAGACAAGGCAAGGCCGCAAGCAAAAACAAAAAAGGGGGACCCAACATTTTGCACACAAAATGTAGGGACGGGGATGCAGGGCATAATAGATGTGTTAGTCAGATTTAGGTGTCTACAAATCCATATAAATTTATTTCTTAAATTATAAAACTATGTCATCTTCATCTGTCAAGGGAAAACCATCTAGTTTATCAATGTATACTTCCTCTTCTAGTTCTCCATTCAATAATATAGACTTAACATCCATCTGATATGCCTTGAAATCTCCATAAGTAGCATATGCAAGAAACATCCTAACACATTAAATTCTAGCAACAGGAGGAAAGTCTCCTCAAATTCAATTCCTTCCATCTATGAGTTTCCCTTGCAAACAAGTTTGGCTTTATTCTAAACCACTTCACCTTCTTCATTCAGTTTATTTATGAATACCCATTTATTACCAATTACATTCTTGTCATTGGGTCTAGGAACAAGAATCCATGTCTTATTCTTTTCAATATGTTCCAATTCCTCTTCCATCGCTTTAACCCAACTATCATCTTTACATTCTTCATCAACATCTTTAGGCTCAATCTTAGAAATCAAACAAATTTCACTTCAAGAAATTCTTCCTCTAGTTTGAACACCTTGATTCCTATCATCAATAATTTGACTTTCTGAATGATTTAACTTTACACACCTGGGAGTCTTTGGATTTTAATTTGTAGTATACTCTTGTGTTTCCACTTCATCATCATTTGCATCTTCTTCATTCTATTCTACCGATCCATTCTTCTTCTGATTCTAATTTTGTGTGTACACAATCTGACTCTCTTCTTTATTATCTAATTCATATCTCCAATATTTGACCTATTTCTAAAAGTTTTCATCCACTCTAACATTTGCAATTTCAATTACTTTCTTCAACCTTGATTTAATACATTTATATGCTTTGTTTTTTTTAGAATAAACAAGAAACATTCCCTCATCACATCTAGGATCAAAATTTCCTAAGTCTCATCTCTTATGATATAGCATTTACTTCCAAAAATTCTAAAATATTTCACTATAGGAGTGTGACCATACCAAAGTTCATAAAGAGTCTTACCAATTCCCTTCTTAATTTGTACTCAGTTCAAAGTGTATACTACAGTGATAATGAATTTCTCTAATAGATCTTTGAAACATTACCTTCAATCATCATGGTTCTAGTAGTGTTTAGAATAGTTATGTTTCTTTTCTCTGCAATTCAATTAGGCTATGTGGTCCACGGAGTAGAAATTTGTCTCTTTATTCCATTCTCTTCACAAAAATGGTTAAACTAAGTAGAAGTAAACTCTCCACCTCTGTCCAATCTTAGAGATTTCAACTTTAATCCTATTTTAGTCTCAACCATAGCTTTGAAAATCTTGAATTTATCGAATGTTTCACATTTCTCTTTCAAAAATATAAGTCACATCATTCTAGAATAATCATCAATGAATAGAATGAAATACCTATCCCCATAATAACTTCTTGTTCTTGCAGGAGCACATAGATTAGTATGTACCATATCTAAAATTGCACTCAGAATAATTCTTTCTCTTAAAAGTAGACAGAGTCAATTTACCAAATTGGCATTCCTTACACATCGCATTAACAGGCTTCGATGATTTAGGAAGATCTCTAACAACTCTTATTGTACTTATCTTCATAATGCTATCAAAGTTCACATGACAAAATCTCTTATGCCACAACCAATTATCATCAATCTTAGTAATCAGGCATGTACTTTCAGAATTATTCAAATAAAATACATTACCTTTTGTATCTCTCCCTATAGATTTTAATCAACTAATGAAGATATAATGGAGATGATGAAGACTAAGTGATATTGAGTATCATGATTTTAGAAATGGCTAGATCAGTTATTGTTTTTTCATTGATGTAAAGTAATTGATTAATTGAATTTTATTATGTTACCATATCTTAAGAGGAGAAGTTAAATGGGTGACAAATACAGATGAGACAATGATGAAGTAATGATGATATAGTTGTTTTCTACTATATATTTGATGTTATCAAATTAGTACAATTGATTGATTAAGTTGGAAATTGCAAAGAGTTAAAGTTATGACTGAAAGAGTTACTTTAAATAGCTAGACAAAGTTAGTTGGTCGAAATTTATTTTTTTCGGTCTCAATTACTGAACACTGATTGAAAGTCAAGAATGGAGCATTGAAGATGAGTTAGACAATTATTAGTCAATGAATACAGTTACCGAGTTGCAAAGAAAATTTTACCGAGTATAGGATATTGATTGTAAATGATGATAAGATTGAATTTAATGAGAAGCAATGATGATGTGGATGAGGATATAAATTAAATTAATATTGTTAGAATATCTACGAATGTGAAAATTCAATGAGAATATCTAAGACTACAATCAAGCGGTTAAACCAAATTATGAGAGTTCCAAGAAAAATTCAAGTTCTGAGGTAAATGTGAAGTGGTTTACCGAGTTGATATTTGTGAGGAAGATGATCAAATGAAAGAGCGCAAATGATGGAAAATATAATTAAGGATATTAAGAGGCAAAAGTATGTCTATATAAAGAATGATAAGTTAAAAAAGATTATGTTTTTGGCGAGTTGAATAGAGAAGAAGAAGTTGAAGAACACAATTTACCGAGCATAACAGAGAAACAAAGATTGAAGAATCTATAGTCTGAGAAAGAGATAAATGGAGTATGTGATGCTAGTATTCAATTGAGCATAAAGGATATGACACAAGAAAAGGTATTTTCTATATTTACAGATCAAAGTTTATTGTTGCTTATTAGTATTTGTAATAGAGAAATCTCTTAACCAAGTAGATTTAACCATCCTATTTGTAAAACCTAGAAGTAGGTGATATTCCAAAAGAGTGTTTAAAGACCTCTAACAAGGCCACTCCTAACAGGGTGAAGATCTTAACAAATCTGAGGTAAATCCCCTAATAGGGTCACATTTAGAAAATGTTTTTGTAATCATTAACATGATAAGTTCTTAACTGAGCGTACTTCATAAGAGTAATATTTTTATTTTGGGTCACAATTCCCACAAAGGGTTTTCCCAAGTTGGGATTTCTCATTAAATATGGTGTCAACTGAGTTAAATAAGGATTCAAATATGCTAATTGGATGTTAATGAGTTTGAATTATTGATTTACATATTTGAGATGTATGATTATTTAATTTATTAATTTGTTTGGTGAATTGGTTATTATTATATTCAGTGTTACCGAGTGAATGAGTGAGTTTATTTTTAAGTGTTTAAGTTTGATTTTGTCTGATTCACCCCCCCTCTCAATGGAACAACAGTAGAAATCTCAATTCCATATCTACCAATAATCTTGCACTTTCCATCCTTGAATTGTAAGTTGTATCCTTTATCAACTAGTTGTCCAACACTCAAAATATTATATTTCAAACCTTCAACATATAGAACATCACAATTATTAGGCTTACCATCAAGAGTAATAGAGTCTTTCCTTTTATCATGCAAGGATCATCATCCCCAAATCTGACAATGCCACCATCATACCTTTCCAATTTCACATATTTATTTTTGTCTCCAGTCATTTACCATGAACATCCACTGTCAATAACCCGTTCATCCTTCTTATCCACATGCGAAACCAAGGCTTTCTCTTCATTCAAAAAATTAGGATCTTCATCTTTAATAGAAATAAACACAATATTATCTTCGCTCTTTTTTGTATTCATTATTAGACACACCTTTATCAGTAGCCTAATAACACTTATTCTAATATTTAGACTTTAATTTCTTAGGCTTGCACTTATGTTCTCTGTCAAGACATCTCAAAGTAATATGACCAATATTATTACATTGAAAATACTTTAAAGGAAACTTTCCTTGATAGTTACCAGATCCCTTAGGTAGTCTCTTTGCAATTAGGGATATAAGCTCATAAAGCTTATTTTCTTCTTCCTCAATCTCTTCCCATTTATTAGCATATTTACATTCATACTTAGATGAAATTTATCCAAAATCATATCTCTTCTTATCCAAAAAAATAGTACCTTTAAAGGAAGTTTCAAATTTAGGAAGACTATCGCCAAATTCTCTAATTTTAAAAGTAGATAACATACCAATCAATGAATCTCTTGTCACAAGTACCAAAGTTCTAATTTCTTCTAGACAAGCAATTTGAGATTGTAAATAGGAGGAAAAGATCTTAGGATCTTAGAAACAATTTTACTCTCATCCAAGGTTTCACCAACACATATGATTGAACAAACAAGTTTAGTGATCTTATTCACATTAGCAGTCATGTTCTCATCTTCTATCATCTTCAGTGATTCATATTTTCCTTTCAAATGTTGTAGCTTGGCTTGCTTCATAAATTAATCTCCTTCATATAATGTCTCCAATTTTTTCAATACTTCATGTGCAATTTCTGATCCCAAAATGTTTGTATATTCAACATCTAATAATGCATTCTCCAAGGATTATTTTGCTAACATATTATACTCAAATTATTTCTTCTCATCAATAGTCACAGTAGAAAGATTTGTTGGAGGCTTGTAATAGCCCATTGTTCTTCACTAAGACATCTCAAGTGTATAATAATATGATCCTTCCATATAGTATAGTTTGTTTCATCAAATCTCAGACTCTCTTTCTTAAAGGTCAACATCCCAAATATCCTCAAGCAATTAAGCTTCCCAAAGAGGACACTAGCTCTGATACCAATTTTTAGAAAAAGAGTAGCAAAAATAACTGAGAGGGGTGACTAAATTAGTTGTGACCAAAAACTCAATACCTTTAACCAAATTACCAACTTAATCTCAGATCTAAAAGATAAACATGAATTCAGGAACATAACACAAAAATCAACACATATCACCAAGATTTTTGACATAGAAACCACATTAGGGGTAAACCACGGTGGGGATAAAACCCACAAGATGAATGTACTCTGTTAAAATAACTATAATTTTTTAGGATTATTATAAAGGGGAATACACATGAATTTAGACACACTTCCTAGAGCTCATTACTCAAATAGAACAAGGATCTCAATACCAAGGAAGGTTCACTTCCTTACAAAAATCTCTAATTTCAAATCATAAAGGACATACTGTCCAAGATCATGAACTAAAAAAATAACATCTCTGATATGCAAAAATAGTTCTAATGAAGTACATTAAATCTCTCCCTCAATTGCAGATTCCTCTCATACCTCTTTTCATCAGCATCTCTGATCCAACACACACATCCTAATTAAAAATGATTACATATTTATATACATTACATCAATTTATCTCAACTACGTCAGCCAAGACCTAATTACAAAATATTAAATCCATTGAATGTCGGCTAAGAAATAGAAATGATCCATAAGAACATCCTTAAACATGCTTAAGATCCACAAACCACACCATAATCCATCACAACATGCTACACCACCAAGTCGGCCTAGAAAAATAATAAAAACAACATGTTACATAAGGAATCATCAATTCCAATCACATAACCCAATTCAATCTAGCAACATGAATAGGATATGATAAAGAAACATCAACAAGCAATATGAAATACCACTACATCAACACGAACATCTCTGTCTCATGAATCAAACTCATATCTACACTATTCATTAGGAACACTAAACCATAACTATTGTCATGAACTAAAAATATCTTTCCAACATCTAAATCATGAACCATTCGAGATGAGGAAACACATCCATTTCCTAAAATCACTACTAGGTCAGCAACAAATAATATTGTCAAACCAATCCATACCGATCCAATAACTAAAACATTATCCCTTACATAATAACCTAAAAAAAAGTATTTGGTAAATCCTTAATATCTCACTAAAATAAACATGTGAACCTCTTCCACTTGAATTGAATTGAGTACATACATCCCCAAACACTTTACTAGCTTTGCAACATATGATATTTAATATAGCAGCCATATCAAAGAAATCATCTCATTGAACTCTTAGGAATATTGTCTCAAACAAAAGGAATATGTTTACATCAATGAAAATATTAATCCAAACACATATATGCACAATCTAAACAATATCTTAACAGACCCTTGTTCTTATAGATGAATGATTGGTAGATTAGTTAACATTTGATTTCAGTGTATACACTTATGAACCTTTCGTCCTGAGTTTTTGGTGCACTTGCACAATCTATTAGTTTAAAAATAATTTTTTTTTTGGAGAGGCATGTCTAGGGAATGTGTTTCTTCCTTAGAGGGTGACCTCAAAATGGTAAATCCTTTCTGCTAGTCTATTAACAAGACGTAGGGAAAACCCTAGAATTATCATATATCTAACCAAGCTTGAGTGAGGTGTTTGGATGATAGCTCAAATCGATCCTAGATGTGTAAGGAGCCGATGTGGTCCACTAGAGACTTAAGTGTATCACATATGTAGAAACCAATTTGGGAGACACCACGAATCTGACTAAAACCTTGTTAATTAGAGGCCACCCCTTTCACCTCCAAAAATCAACTTATTTCAAGGCAAGGGGAGGGAAGGATATCCCCCCACTAGATCCAATCATATGTGTCCCAAGGTATTTTGTTATTTGAAGAGAAATATTCATTGATACGTCAAAAGGTACCTAGAAAAAGGCAAACAATGGGCACCTACAAAACAAATTTCATGAGCTGAAGGACTACCAATTAATGGGCTTTCAATATTTTGTACGAAGCCAAATGACCTTTGGTTGGAGTGACTGTTTCTATTGTTTGTTGTGTTAGACCTTGTGAAAATTTGCAACTTGAAATTTTTTTTGAACATACATAAATCATTTCCTTTTAAAGTAAGTCCTACAACTATACTAAGTGTTTTATTATTGTGTTTGAACATCTTCATAAATTATCCTAAATAGTGTCTTACATAGAGAAAACATAATCAACATGGGTCCCAAACATTCCACATGTTTTTTATCTTGAAAGTTTTTAATCGGCATACACTTGCATATTAGAGGTTCATATCTTGCATTTTAGTTTCATTCTTACATTTAGAACCTCACACATTCATTTACCTTTTTTAATAGTCATCATTTTAGTCTCCAAAATTGAAAAATCCTGAAAACATAGCTTGCATATCCTAGGGTTAAGTATTTCACCTTTTAGAGTGATTTTTTAGGTTAGAGAATACATCCTTTTAGGATATTCTAGTAATGGTCTTGCATTTTATCTTGTCTTCATTGAAATTTTGGTTATTTTCTTTGTCTACTTGCCTTTTCTTAGGTACTTTTCATTCTTGTCAATATTTTTCTTATTCATAGACATGATTATCAAAATTGTCACTTTATGTTCCACCTTTTGAAGTTAGAATACTCCTTATTATCATTCAGGTCTTTCTTTAGAGGGTTTACCTTCAAATTTTCTAGAATATCTCTTAGGTACAATACTTTCACCTTAGGCATCAATCTAGTCGATCATTAATAATTAGCATTAGCATCCCAAAATCACAAAAAAATGAAAGATTAGAGTCATAATCTAGTTTCCTTTAGCCATCTAGCATATGCCCTAATCAGAGATTTGAACATGTCATTCACATGATTCGTGAAAGGTAGGGGGAAATGAACCAAAACAAGGACTCCAATGATATTCTTACTTGTGACATTGACTTCACTACCCCAAGGACCTTGAAACTAGATTTTAACAACCCAAAGACCATGCAACATCATGAGAAAACACAAGTTGACATTCCACAATTACCTCACATATCAGAAGATGAGTTCTCTCTTGAAACCATTAGGGCTAGATGTACAAGGTAAGACATTTGCAATTCCTTACGAGACCCTAGGGTAATGATTGTGGTAGGATCCATATGGGAAATTAACCCAAATCTATACTTTAAATTACTTGCACAGAATGGTGCTAAGTTACATGTTGGATTTGACACATCCACCATAGTAGAGGATGTACAGATACCACCATCTTGGATTGTTGACACTAGATCCTCCCAAATCACTTTAGTCCTACCACCTAGTATCACTACTAAAAATACAACCCAAGTTACCATGTCTTTAACGCACTTGGGGTCCAGTACCAAAATCATCTTTTTCCAACTTTTCTCCCACATATAGTACACCTATCACCACAATAACACCTTATATATTATCCTTCACCCATCCATCGGGTACTTTCAATATGGCTCCCCAAGCTCAAAACCCTAGAAGTATTCAACTATGTATCCTACCCAATCAAGGACCACTCTTCTTGGGGGAACCTAAAAAACAACCTTGTAGTGGTATTCAACTAGGAATTCCTTCCAATCTAAGACCTCCCCCCTCCCATGAAAAAAAAAAACAAAAAATCAAAAAAATCAATCAAAGGGGCACCTCAAAAATAACATCCAATCAACCCTAACTATTTAAGGATTCTTTCTGCCTTTTACGGACAATGTAGAGCAACTGGGTCCAATACTTCCCATCCTACAACACCACCCCAATATGTTATATAACCACCATATGTGCCTCCAATACATACAAAATGGGGTGCAAACCCCCATCCAATCAGGCACTATCCTATAGCAGTGGGATCTTGTTTGTTGATCCTAAAGTAGTGCCATCCACACTGATGCCCACCAAATTCCTTGATCAAGAGATCCTAACACTCCAACAACAAATTAGAAATTTGAAAAAAGATGCTCCTAAAAGGCCTTACACATAATCTATCCTTATTTCTTATGTATTTTATATGATGCTATACATGCCACCTTTTCCATGAAACTTTGAGACACTTAAAAATTATAGGTACAAGGAAAAGGGTGATCCCCAAGACCACAGATGAGAATTTTTTATGGCATGCATAGAAGTGGTGTATGATGACACCTAGCTTAGGAGAGTTTTTATGATAGGAAGGTTGGATGAATCACTCACCGATTCATGTGCTTGGTCTTTCTTGAAAGACTTCTAGGGTGTCTTCTCTCCATTGCTTGCAACCTATAGGATCTTCACCTTCTTAGTATCCCCTGGTTCTTTTTGCCAACCCAACTATCATCCAAGTTACCTCTATCAAGTCAAAACTTGATGAAATATTGAAACACTATCCATTATCCCTTAAACCACCTTAAATTATCCAATCAATCCCACTAGGGTTATTATGATTTCACCTAATTCCATTTACAAGTCACTTTCATCAAACTTCACAATTAGGCCTAAACAGCTACTAGCCCTATTAGGTCTCCTTCTCTGAGAAATCAGGGATTTTCCCTAAATCCTTCCAAAGAAACCCCCAATATTTTCATGGGATTCCTGGTTCATATACCCACCCCTCAAGTATTTTTTGGGTCTTGGGGTCACAACTAGCCGTATAGAGCCCTAACCAGAAATGAGTGAAATTATGGCTTTTACGCTCTTCCTGGCCCCTCTGCAACTTTAGCATTAAGTTTCACTAATCAAATGGATTGGTAGAGTCTCTCCCTCATCACCAAATCTTGGAAAGAATCATATCTTCCTTCTCTAAAATGAAAATTTTCTCTAAGTAATCACCTCTACAACTTAATTACTTTGCACTGTGGTCTTTCCTAGCTGGGCTCACCTCTAGCTCGCCTAGGCCAAGACTCCAAAAATAGATCCATTTCTTTCAAGGGACCCAAATCATGTCAAATGTAAAAAAATTTATTCTAGTCACTATTCCCAAAGGGCCGTACAATTTTTACAGTGGGAGAATGAGCTAGCACTCTATTATTTACAAACTATCTGGTTCAGACCACTGACAATGAAGATTACAAACTATTTACAAGAAATGCTTGAAATTAAACAAAATGTATAACTAATGCAACATAGATTCAAGTAACTAACTAACCTACATCATGAATGATATATTTCCAAATCTAATCCATGAAAGTATCACTGCAATGCAAAAACCAAATAATTACACACACAGTCACATATGCTTTCTTGATTTAAAAAATGCAGACTATACAGGAGGCATCCAACCTTGCTACCAAGTCAAAGTTTCCCATAAATAGGGTGGTGAAGTGGTTATCAATCCCTTATGGAATCTCTTGGATTAGTTTTCCAAATTTGCAAATGTTTTTGGAGCAACTTTGTAAAATTGCAAAGTTACAAAATGCAACTTTTGCAACTTTTCTCCATTTCTTGCAAACTATACAAATATGTTGCAATTCTTCACTAAACTTTACCAAAGACCTAATTAAGGGTTGAAACATGATTCCAACCTATCCTATACCCCACTGATCTCATGATGACATCATCATGACACATGTTCCAATTAGAAGGCTTTAAAACTTCTTATCCCTAATTGCACCTTGCCAAAAGTCCTAAGACTCCAAATAAACACAACATATCCCACCTATTTTGTGGTCAACATGAACTTCAAAAAAACACAAAAAAATTCCCTAAGGCTCACACACAACTAAACTAAAATATATTACTTAGTTTTACTAGGAAACCTCTGGGTGCTCCTGCACCATTCTCCCCCTCTGCACAAACACTACAAAATGTGGGGAGATATCAAAGACAAATAAATTCCATACTTCTTTAAATGAGCTTCTTCCACCCATGTAGCCTCAGAATTTGGTTTTTCCTTCCACTATATGAGGTGTTTCATGTACAACCTATGCCTAGTATACTTCTTCACTCAGGATTCCAATATCATGTCTGCTTGAAGCTTGTCTTTAGGAGGTAAGACTTCAGTACTCACATCCTCCAGTATCTCCTTACTGTTCTCATTCAATTTTGTAAATGGTCCTTTGTATTTGATCAAATTTGCTACATTGAATACTGGTGAAATTCCTAAATCTTTAGGAAGCTCGACCTTATAGGCACTTTGTCCATACTTATCCATGACCTTACATCATCCTACTCTCTTTATTTGCAACTTTGTTGGCATTCCTTTCTGCAATCTAGACTTGTTTAAATGGAGCATAACATAATCTCCCACTGGAAATTATATATCTTTCCTAGATATGTCAACTTTAGATTTCAGTTTATGAGTAGCTTTTGTGATTGTATTCTTCACCTACTCTTGTATCTCCTTCATTGTTTGAGTAAAATCCTCTGCATGGCCACTTCTATGCTCCATAACTCCTAGATCTTTGAGCTCAGATACACCCCTTGGATGCATTCCATATACTATCTCAAAATGACTTCTCCTTGTTTTCCTATTCACACTATCATTGTATGCATATTCATCTTGTGGAATGATCAATTCCCAAGTCTGACCATACTCCTTGTGGTGCAGGAGCACCTAATATAGAATCAACAATCAATACTCTAAAGAAATCCTAAGTACATCTAGTTAGCTTAGATATCTTAGTCAGGCACCTAGACCAAGTTGTGAGGCCTAGTTCTAGGATTGTCACAACTATAAGCCCCTAGCTAACTATGATCATAGGATTTAGTCATTTTTCATGTTTTTAATCTTTTAGATCCATGTTGGATAACTTGGATCACTAGATTAGGCTTAGACCAAGTTTGGTCTCCTAGAAGACAAAAGTTGCAAAAATGTTGTCAAAGTTGCTTAGCAACTTTGACAACTTCTTGCCAAAAGTTGTAATCAAACCCCCAATAGTTAGATAGTTTGAAATTTGGTTGTAACCAATGGGGGAAGCCTTCAAATAGCACTTTCAGGCGGGTGGAAGGTAAGATATGTAACTTGGCATTTTGAATCAATAAAATAAACTAATTTTCTACAGATTCTTGAGGACAGTGATCTTGTATGAATGGGTACAGACTAGTGCATATGCAACTTTGAAACCAAAAAGGTGTTCATCCAATATTCTTTCATATTCAATTGGTTTCATGTTATGATTCCTCCTAGTTTGGAAGACATCAGTGTTTCTTGCGGGCTTGCCTAGATTGTAGGCTTCCAAATAGGACTCCGAGAGGGTTTGATATTTGGACCTGATTCGACCATGGGAATCTGATGCCCCTTGGTGGAATTCAACCTTTTTCTATGCACTTTCAAACTATGCAGGTTAGAGGTGGAGTTTTGTAGGGAGTTGGTTTTGCCACAAAGCCCTAGGTGTACATCTCATGTGTGCACCATTCTGTGACTTAGGACAGTCACCACAACTTATGGTTGGGGATTCACCAAGACCTCTAACCTTGGATTCTGAGTTCTTTTGTATGTCCACACATTCCCCCATGCTTGTTTTGTGCATTGGCTCAGGAGAAAGAGCACTTGTAGTGCATTTGGAGACCTAATTAAGCCTATTAGTCTGGTATAAAACTTGTAACAGTAGTGACTTATGTTTGCCTCCACTCCTTGGTGCTTGGAAATGTTTTGTAAAACCTCAAAGGGTATCAGAATCCCTGACCAATTCAATACCTCATTTGGAAACATTTTGACTTATGTTCAAATTTCCCTCTAGGAATGGCTACAAGCCAAATCCTTAGGTTGTGAAGCAACTTAGTGTTATGGGTTGCTTGTAAATGAAAGAACCATTGGAACTAAAGAAATAGGACCTAAATAGGCCAGATTAGTGTTTATAGGCCACCCCTAGTCTTTTAAGTTGTCTCATGGGGTTTGGTTGCCTTTTGGGTTAAGGAGACCTATTGGTGACTTCTAAACTGTAGGTGTTTTGGACTTGGCATAGCCTAGTGATTAGGTTGCCTTGGGTGTTTGGGTTGTGATAACCATTTGGACCCTAGTCCTTACCATACTTGTAATAAGTATTGAGCACTTGGACCCCATTTGGGTAGTTGAGCCATTGAAACTCACCAATTGTACCATGTTTGAAGGCTTTCGTTTGCCACTTTGCATCAAGTGGTATCAGAGCTATGTCTGTTCCTAAAGATGAAGAGATCCTTACAAGGGTCAAAAATATTGAGTTATCAAAGATGGTGAGAGAGAAAAGGGCTACAAAAAAATCCTTGACCAAAAGGCTTCAAGAACTTGAGAAGAAGCTTGACAAGAAAAAAGAAGATGGGTCTGAGAATGAAGAGGAGAGTGAAGAAGAGGAGGATGACTCTGATCAACACATCCCTGTAGACCAAAGGCCCTTCATAGATGCCTTAAAGTCCATGGGGAGGAGAACCATGGAAGGAAAAGATAGATTTTCTGGTCTTCAATGGAAAGATGAATGCAGAATTAGCCTTGGATTGGATAGAGGCTTTAACAACATTCTTTGAATGTGAAGACATCCATGAAAAGCAAAGGGTAAAGGTGGCAAGATCCAAGTTAAAGGGAGCAGCCCTAACTTGGTTGAACTTCATCCAAATAGAGAGGGTGAAGAATGGAAAGAGCATGATCAACTCATGGAATAGGATGATAGCCTTGATCAAAGAGACATATGTACCGGAGGACTATGGGATACAACTCCATAGGAGGAAGCAAAGTTTAAAACAAAAGGACATGGATGTAGGCTCATACATTGAGGAGTTCTTAAAACTATGTATGAAGACCAATGTGGTAGAAGATGAGGAAGAAAAACTAGCAAGATACATGAATGGATTGAAGGTGTCCATTCAAGAAGAACTAAGCCTACACTGCCCTACCATAGTCAATAAGTGCTATCAAATGGCAGTCAAGGTAGAGGAGAAATGGAAAAGAAAATAGGATTTTGGCAAAGGGAAGAATAATGATAATGGGAAGAACTTTAGAGGCAAAGGAAACTGTTGGAACAAGGGACAAAATAGTGGCAGCAATAGCAGGACCCCTGACCAAGGAGACAAAGAAAATAGTGACTCTAATTCAAGAGGAAACTATAGAGGAAGGAGGCCCTTCAATAGGGGAAGGACAAACTCGAGAAGAGGTAATGGACCATTGAAATGTTACTATTGAAATCAAATGGGACACCATGCAGGAAGATGCCCTGAGAAGAGACACAACAACAACCAAGGTGAGAGGAGAGCACAACTTGTCCAAGAAGATAAACAACAATACAATGTTGATGCTAGAGACTTGGAACCAGAGGAAGGAGTATTTTTGATGATGAGGCAGGTCTTCCTTCAAGTACCACAAACCCAAGAACCTCCACAAAGGAAAAATATCTTCAGGACAAAAATCAAATGTCATGGAAAGGTATGGAATCTACTTATAGATTCTAGTTCAACTGAAAATCTTGTATCTTGTGAAATGGTTCAAAAGTTAAACCTCTCTAAAATGCCACACCCTTGCCCCTATCATGTTTCATGGATAACAAGAGGCCAACAAACTCTAGTAACAAGACAAGCAAGGATAGAATTCTCAATTGCAGATTTTTAAGACAAAGTTCTTTGTGATGTGGTTGAAATGGATTCCTCATAGATCCTTCTAGGAAGGCCCTAGAAATTTTATGTAGATTCCATACACCATTGTAGGAAGAATACCTACTCCATCACTAAAGATGGGAAGACCTTTACTATGAAGCCCCTGCCGGATAACAAATCTGCAAAAGAACCCACTATGATTATCATGGGAGAAAAAGAGATGTTGAAAACCTTGAAGGAACCTGATATTGAACCCTTTGTCTTAATCTCAAATTCCAAGGATAACATCAAGTCTGATAAAAAAGAAACTATACCAAAGGAATTCATGGAATTGTTGCAAAAGTATAAAGATGTCATTGTCAGTGACCTGCCCACTAGCCTCCCTCCCATTAGGGATATCAAGCATCAAATTGACCTTATACCAAGCTCATCCCTACCTAATAAGGCACCATACAAATGACACCCTTGCAGCATGCAAAGATTGCGAAATAGGTCACCGAATTGATGGAAAGAAGACTCATTCAAAAGAGTCTCAGCCTATGTGCAGTACCATCAGTCTTGGCCCCTAAAAAAGATGGTAAATGGAGGTTATGAATGGACAGCAGGGCCCTAAACAAGATGTAAGATAAGAAAATATCTTTCTTATCTTAAATGTAAAGAGGGGAATTAAAATAGAGATATGTTTATTAAAAATGTATAATGTGTTAAGAAAGAAGGGTTTGATTGATTATTGATTATCTTGAAATGTAATGTTTGAAATAAGAAATGTGTAAATTGTTCTTTGAGTTGCCTAGATTGTATTGAATTCCTTAACCTTAATTGAATTGAATTGATTTATTATATATTGTAATTAAGGAGAAGATAAGATGCTCCTTTTTATCCTCAAATGCACAAACGGGAGATCCAAGTTGATCAACCCAAGGGAAGGGCTAATGCACAAATGAATCAACTATTTGGAAAGGAGAATAACAAGAGAGATACCTTAAATTCTGTTAATTATATATATAGAAATGATATATGAGAGTAATTGAAGGAATGGGAGAAATGCACCAACCTTGAAATATTATAGATCAAAGAATGCTATTTTTTGAGGTCTATATTGAGTTTCTGGAAAAACTGACAGTTGATCTATAACTGGAATGCAGAGACGAACAAAACCCAAAAATATTTTTCCATTCCAATGTCATCTTATGAAAATGGTTGACCTTGACCCACAAATGTCAACCTTGACCCAATAATGTCGACCCTGACCTACACAGGTCTGACAGAAAATTTGTTCGCGCCGTCCAAAAGAAAACCGAAAAGGGTATCCAGATCTGGTCTCAAATCAACTGTTATAAACCTATACCTACAAGAAAAAGGATATTTTTTGTTGTGGGGGAGGGTTTTTCCTTGGTCAAACCCTGATTTAGGAATTAACCTCAAATATATGTAATTGAAATTGTAGAAATGGACAAAGTAAATGCATAAATTCACCTTGCTTGAAAACATCCTTGTGGTGGATTCGAATCCTTGAATCAGCAAGTATGCTTCAAAATGTAGAATGTAGAAATGTAGGATTTCTTCAATATCTTTCTTGTAGATCTCCAACACTAAGTCTTGAATGGGTTCTTGAATTTGGAATAGGCTTGGAAGAAGGTAGATGGAGAGATCACCAAAAAGGGCACTATGTAGCTTCAGTCCTTCAATGGCCTCCAATGGATCTCCTTCATGAAAATGGATACTTGAATGGATGAATTATTGCTTGAAATATTGCTTGATTTCTTTCTTGATGATTTTTCTCAATTGCTCAAGGATGCATAGGCTTCAATAGAGGACTTAGTATCACTTAGAAGACTTAGAGAAAATGTGAGAGAAAGCTTCCCTTTTATATGAAATTAGGGCACAATCTTCTAAGGAGGCCTACATAGGAGGATTAAATTCCCATTAAAGCCTTTACCCCTAGGATAGGACCTATATTAAATATAATTTAGGAATCAATGCTTCGAAACCTGAAATAGCCGACCCAAAAGCGGGAAATACTTTTTGCAAAGGCCGACCTCCAAAAAATGTGAGACCTCAGGATCTGAACCCTGGGTCAAGGTCGAGGTTGACCTTGACCTAGGTCAGGGTTGAGGTCAACCCTAACCTAGGTCAAGGTCAAGGTTGACATAGACCTAAAAGGTCAACCTTGACCCTGAAGCCTAGAATCACCAGTCTGTAATTCAGAGTGCAAAAATCAGGCTAAACAGGAGTAGAAAAAGGGTCAGAATAGGGGGGAAGCCATGTCAAGATCAGGAACCCATTCAAGGCACTTTCCATGACCCCAAAACACTTACTTGAAAGGCTAAACACATCTACAATGGAAGTTCTTCCATTTTCCGACTATACATTTAGGCCCCACTTTAGCAAGAGTATGAGCTCAACACAAACTCTCGGTAAAGGGGAATATGCAGAAAAGATAATCTTATTGGACCCAAAAGGGATAAAGAAACCATCAAGCCCCCAAGGGACTTAATTATTTATCAACCCTAAGATCATGATAAGAGAGACATTACTTAGTTAAGGAGAGAGAAAAAGGGTGTGATTATTTCTCCCAATGAGAACTTATATCTCATTGTGAACCACACAAAAGGTGTAACTAGAAAGATGTAATTGAACTGCCTAGTGAATGTGGCTATTCACTAGTCAACCCATCAGGGAGATCCATTCTTAAAGGGATCAAATCATTGTAAATTGAAAACTGGCAGGATCAAGAGATCCATGTAAATTTAAACTGGAGGGATCAAGAGATCCTAAAAAAAGTAAAAATGTGACCATGCTTTAAGGATTAGTTTCTTTTAATCCATAAAGGGAAAAGGTTTTAAATCTT
>MU224451.1:4457550-4532430 GCA_018584345.1 Thuja plicata
GAGGCATATCGGCTTGCTGAGGGACAGTAGCACGAATGATATCTAGAGATAAAGGACTACCCATATCACATGTAGGAATGCTAAATTTAGATTGAGTTAAAGATGCAAGTTGTTGTTGTAAAGATGAAACGGTTTGAGCCAAACTAATAATTGTAGAATCATTAGAGGAAACAGATGGCATAGCAATATTAGGAACACTAGGAAAAGTGTAAGAAGCAACAAGAATAGAAGACACAATTGATGGAACATTAGGAACCACAGTTAGAAGAGGATTAGTATAATTAAAAGGCACACTATGATATGAGGGTTGTGAGGTAGGTAAAGATACCGATGGAGCACTCACAGGAATAGGTGCGCTTGGGAGAGAAGTTGTTATCAAAGGAGGAGCATAAGTAGGAATACTAGGTAGAGGAACAGAAGAAGGCTCTACACTAGTAACAATAGGTGTGACCCCTAATTCTTGAGCTTCTTGAGTTAAAGGCTTAACATTCAAATTCACAAGATGAGTAATACTATGCAAGAAATTAATACCTTGATAATTATCATGGAGAACTTTCTTAAGAGCCTCTGTAGCCTAGATAGAATCTTGATTATGGTTTTCTTGGATAAGCCAATTTCCCATTTTATCAAGTTCGATTGAAAGATTTTGCACTTGTTTAGGAGGAACTCTTAAAGCATCATCTTCATCATGAGATGAGTGAGAAGAGTTATGCTCCATGGAAGGATTGGAATCATGAGTTATCAAATTGTCATCCTGGATCCTAAGGAAAGGAGAGGAAGACTCAGGATCAAAGGAACCCATAAGTCTACGAATTCTTCTAATCGGGATACTATAAGTAGGACTAGATGTGGTAAAGCTCATACACCAATACAATGCTAATGAACTAACACAAAATTTTGACCTATTAAATTTAAATGAAATTTGAGAAAGAAAAGAAATGCAAGATCTAGCATAAACAATGTAAATCTAACACCAAAAAGAAAGAGTTGTCTATCGCGGGTTCACCAAAATGTAAGATAAGAAAATATCTTGCTTATCTTAAATGTAAAGAGGGGAATTGAAATAGAGATATGTTTATTAAAAATGTATAACATGTTAAGAAAGAAGGGTTTGATTGATTATTGATTATCTTGAAATGTAATGTTTGAAATAGGAAATGTGTAAATTGTTCTTTGAGTTGCCTAGATTGTATTGAATTCCTTAACCTTAATTGAATTGATTGATTGTATATTGTAATTAAGGAGAAGACAAGATGCTCCTTTTTATCCTCAAATGCACAAATGGGAGATCCATGTTGATCAACCCAAAGGAAGGGATAATGCACAAATGAATCAACTATTTGGAAAGGAGAATAACAAGAGAGATACCTTAAATTTTGTTAATTATATATATAGAAATGATACATGACAGTAATTGAAGGAATGGGAGAAATGCACTAACCTTGAAATATTATAGATCAAAGAATGTTGTTTTTTGAGGTCTTTATTGAGTTTTTGGAAAAACTGACGGTTGATCCCAAACCGGAACGCATAGACGAACAAAACCTAGAAATATTTTTCCATTCTGATGTCATCTTATGAAAAAGGTTGACCTTGACCCACAAATGTCAACCTTGACCAAATAATGTTGACCCTGACCTGCATAGGTCTGACATAAAATCTGTTCACGCCGTCTGAAAGAAAGCTAAAAAGGGTATCCAGATCTGGTCTCAAATCAATTGTTCTGAACCTGTACCTGCAAGAAAAAGGAGATTGTTTATTTTGGGGGAGGGGTTTGCCTTGGTCAAACCCTGGTTTAGGAATTAACCTCAAATATATGTAATTGAAATTGCAGAAATGGACAAAGTAAATGCATAAATTCACCTTTCTTGAAAAGTTCCTTGTGGCGGATTCGAATCCTTGAATCCACAAGTATGCTTCAAAATGTAGAATGTAGAAATGTAGGATGTCTTCAATCTCTTGCTTGTAGATCTCCAACACTAAGTCTTGAATGGACTCTTGAATTTGGAATAGGCTTGGAAGAAGGTGGATGGAGAGATCACCAAAAAGAGCACTATGTAGCTTCAATCCTTCAATGGCCTCCAATGGATCTCCTTCATGAAAATGGATACTTGAATGGATGAATTATTGCTTGAAATATTTCTTGATTACTTTCTTGATGATGTTTCTCAATTTCTCAAGGATGCATAGGCTTCAATAAAGGACTTAGTATCACTTAGAAGACTTAGAGAAAATGAGAGAGAAAGCTTCCCTTTTATATGAAATTAGGGCACAATCTTCTAAGGAGGCCTACATAGGAGGATTAAATTCCCATTAAAGAATTTACCCATAGGAGAGGACCTATATTAAATATAATTTAGGAATCAACGCTTTGAAACTTGAAACAACCAACCTGGAAGTGGGAAATACTTTTTGCAAAGGCTGACCTCCAAAAATTGTGAGACCTCAGGATCTGAACCCTGGGTCAAGGTCGAAGTCAACCTTGACCTAGGTCAGGGTCAAGGTTGACCCTGACCTAGGTTAGGGTCGAGGTTGAAATAGACCTAAAAGGTTGACCATGACCCTCAACCCTAGAATCACTAGTCTGCAGTTCAGAGTGTGTAAATCAGGCTAAATAGGAGTAGAAAGAAGGACATAACAGGGAGGAAGCCTTGTCAAGATCAGGAACCCATTCAAGGCGCTTTCCATGACCCCAAACCACTTACTCAGATGGATAAACATGTCTACAATGAAAGTGCTTCCATTTTCTAACTATACACAAGATCACAATAAGATATAGGTTCCCCATGCCAAGGATTGAGGACCTATTGGATCAACTAGGAGGTGCTTGCTACTTCACCAAGATAGACTTAAAGTTTGGATACCATCAAATCAGAATCAAACAAGGAGATGAATGGAAAAAAACATTCAAGACTATTGAAGGTTTGTTTGAATGGTTAGTAATACTCTTTGGCTTAAGCAATGCCCCTAGCACTTTTATGAGGCTTATGAATAAGATATTCATTGATTTTATTGGAAAATTTGTTGTTATTTACCTTGATAAAATACTAATATTCAGTCATAGAAAGGAAGACCATATTGATCATGTGGAATAGGTACTAAGAAGACTCCATCAGCACAAGTTGGTAATCAACTTGGAAAAATGCATGTTTATGAGGAAGGAACTAGTATTCCTAGGATTTGTGATCTCACAAGGTACCCTCAATATGGACCCTGAGAAGATAGAAGCAATCATTAATTGGCCTCCACCAAAGAACCAGGGTGATGTAAGAAGCTTCCATGGACTTGCAACTTTCTATAGGAATTTTATCAAAAATTTCAGTCATGTCTGTGCACCAATGCTTGAAACTATCAAAGGTGGAAAGAAGACTTAGTTTATGTGGACAAAGGAAGCCAATGATGCATTCCAATACTTGAAGAATAGAGTTTCCCAATACCCTATCTTGGTCCTCTCTGATTTTAACAAGATCTTCACTATGGAGACAGATGCAAGCAATTTGGCCATAGGTGCAGTCCTAAGCCAAGAAGGCAAGGCAGTTTCTTTCTTCTCAGAGACATTGAATGAAGCCAAAAGAAAGTACTCTACATATGACCTAGAGCTTTATGCCATGGTCCAAGCCCTCAAGAAATGGAGGCACTATTTGATCTCAAAAGAGTTTGTAGTATACACTGACAACCATGCATTAAGCTTCCTCAATTCACAAGAAAAACTCTCTATTAGAAATCTGAAATGGGTAGAACAGTTGCAGGCCTATACATTCAACATAAAGCATAAAAAGGGTATAGAAAACAAAGTTTCTGATGCCCTTAGCAGGAGGATTGGTCTGATTAAAGAAGTGAAATTAAAAAGTGTGGGAATTGAGTCCCTCAAACACTTGTACCCGGATGACCCTGATTTTTCTAAGATATATCAGATTTGCACAAAGATGGTTGACAGATATCACACTGACTTTTCTGAATATCTGATTTAGACTGGACTTCTATTCAAGGGAGCACAACTATGTATACCAAAGTGCTCAATGAGGACAAACATAATAAGAGAGAAGCACTGTGGTGGCCTAGGAGGTCACTTTGGCATTGATAAGACAGTACACATGGTGAAGAGGAGCTATTTTTGGCCTAAGTTGAACAATGATATCAAGAAGTTTATAGAGAATTGTACAATCTACCAGCAAGCTAAGGGAATGACAAAAAATCAAGGGCTCTACCAGCCCTTATCAATCCCTTCAAGACCTTGGGAGTCCATCTCAATGGATTTTGTAATGGGACTGCCTAAAACCAAGCAAGGATTTGATAATGTTTTTTTCATAGTGGATAGGTTCAGCAAAATGGTCCATTTTGTACCTTGCAAAAGCACAAACAATGCATCTCACATAGCCAATCTCTTCTTTAAAGAAGTATTAAGAATTCATGGTTTGCCTCAGACAATTGTATCTGACAGGGATGTAAAGTTCCAAGGACATTTTTGGAGGACACTCTTCAAGAAATTGGGCACAAACCTCACCTATAGTTCTGCCTATCACCCACAAACAGATGGGCAGACTGAGGTAGTAAACAAATCCCTAGGCAATCTCCTAAGATGTCTAACCAAACAATATTCCCAAACTTGGGATATACTGTTTCCATAGGCTGAGTTTTCATTTAATGACTCGTTGAATAGATCTACTGGCAAAACTCCATTCCAAGCAGTATATGGCCTTCATCCCAAGGGACCATTAGAACTAATTGAACTCCCATTTGACTTCAAAGTCAGTGCACAAGGCGAAGAACTGGTAGAACTCATCACAAAGGTGCACTAGGAGGTAAAAGAAGCATTACAAAGGTCAAGTTTGAAGTACAAGGAAAGTGCTGATAGAAGAAGAAGAGAAGTCCACTTCTAAGTGGGAGACAAGGTTTGGGAATTCCTTAGGAAAGGGAGACTACCTAAGGGTAGATAATCCAAACTCCAAATGAAGAAAGTAGGTCCATGCAAAATTCTTAATAAATTAGGTGAGAATGCCTATGAGATCTCTCTTCCTCCAACCTTGTAAATCTCCCCAATATTTAATATAGTAGACCTCACACCATACAGAGCTACAGTAGATTCAATGAATGAGCAGGGTGAGGACACAAACATCCAAGATGAAGACTATGTCACAAATCTTCCCCAAAGCAAACCAGTGGACTTACAAGAAATTTTGGATACAAAGCTATTAAAGTAGACTAGAACTAAGAAGTACATGCAGTACTTAGTCAAATGGAAGGGACTCCCCACCATAGATGCTACATGGCAAACCGAAGACCAAATAAAACACCATGGGACTTCAGTGGACCAGTTACCCTCAAGTAGGGACTTGAGTTTTAAAACTCAAGGGGAGTATGGTGCAGGAGAACCTACTCTAGAATCAAAAAACAATACTCTAAAGAAGTCCTAAGCACATCTAGTTAGCTTAGATATCTTAGTTAGGCACCTAGACCAAGTTGTGAGGCCTAGTTCTAGGATTGGCACAAATATAAGCCCCTGGCTAACTATGGTCAAGAGTAGTCAATGGGACTAGGATCATAGGATTTAGTCATTTTTCATGTTTTTAATGTTTTAGATCCATGTTGGATCACTTGGATCACTAGATTAGGCTTAGACCAAGTTTGGTCTCCTAGAAAACAAAAGTTGCAAAAATGTTGTCAAAGTTGCTTAGCAACTTTGACAACTTCTTGCCAAAAGTTGTAATCAAAGCCCCCAATAGTTAGATAATTTTAAATTTGGTTGTAATCGATGGGGGAAGCCTTCAAATAGCCCTTTCAGGTGGGTGGAAGGTAAGATATGTAACTTGGCATTTTGAATCAATAAAACAAACTAATTTTCTATAGATTCTCGAGGACAGTGATCTTGTATGGATGGGTACAGACTAGTGCACATGCAAATATAAGACCAAAAAGGTTTTCATCCAATATTATTTCATATGAAATTGGTTTCATGTTTTTATTCATCCTAGTTTGGAAGATATCAACGTTTCTTGCAGGCTTGCCTGGATTGTAGGCTTCCAAACAGGACTCCGAGAGGGTTTGATCTTTGGACCTGATTCCACCATGAGAATCTGATGCCCCTTGGTGGAATTCAACCTTTGTCTATGTACTTTCAAACTAGGCAGGTTAGAGGTGGAGTTCTGCAGGGAGTTGGTTTTTCCACAAAGCCCTAGGTGTACATCTCATGTGTGCACCATTCTGTGACTTAGGACAGTCACCATAACTTCTAGTTGGGGATTCACCAAGACCTCTAACCTTTGATTATAAGTTCTTTCGTATGTCCACACATGCCCCCATGCTTAGTTTGTGCATTGGCTTAGGAGAAAGAGAACTTGTAGTGCATTTGGAGACCTAATTAGGCCTATTAGTCTGGTCTAAAACTTGTAACAACAGTGACTTCTGTTTGCCTCCACTCCTTGGTGCTTGGAAATGTTTTGTAAAACCTCAAAGGGTATCAAAATACCTAGCCAATTCAATACCTCATTTGGAAACATTTTGACTTATGTTCAAATTTCCCTCTAGGAAGGGCTACAAGCCAAATCCTTAGGTTGTGAATCAACTTAGTGTTATGGGTTGCTTGTAAATGAAAGAATCATTGGAACTAAATAAATAGGACCTAAATAGGCTAGATCAGTGTTTATAGGCCACCCCTGGTCTTTTAAGTTGTCTCATGGGGTTTGGTTTCCTTTTGGGTTAAGGAGACCTATTGGTGACTTCTAAATTATAGGTGTTTTGGACTTGGCATAGCCTAGTGATTAGGTTTCCTTGGGTGTTTGGGTTGTGATAACCATTTCCCCTATTCCTTACCATAATTGTGATAAGTATTGAGAACTTGGACCCCATTTGGATAGTTGAGCCATTGAAACTCACCAATTGTACACTATTTGAAGGCTTTCGTTTGCCACTTTGCATCACCTTGGTTAGGCATCTGAGAAGGTTACCTAACACTCACTTCAGTTTGACCATAAGTGTGTGGATGGTAAGCTGAACCAAAAGAAAAATTAGTTCCCAATATTCTCCATAGATTTTTCCAAAACTGACTCATTAACTTAACATATCTGTCAGACACTATACTTAGGGGTACCCCATGTATTCTCATAATCTCCTTTAAAAAGAGGTGAGAAATATAACTAGCATCATAAGTGGTCTTACAAGGAATTAAATGATTCATCTTGCTAAATATATTTACCACCACATAAATACTATCCAACCCTATCTTGGTCTTGGGAAAACTCACCACAAAATCCATTCTAATGCATTCCCATGGTCTATTGAGAATGGGTAAGGGTTGATACAAAATTGCATTACTAGCTTCCCCTTTGGCTTTCATACAAACCACACATTTCTCCACATACCTTCTCACATCTCTTGGAAACTTGGGCCAATAGTAAAACCTCTGTACCAACTCCATTGTTTTGTTGATACCAAAATGTCCACTTAAAGTACCATTGTTCTTCTCCCGAATGATATTTTCTCTCATTGATCCTTTGGGAACACATAATTGATTTCCCTTGAACAATAATCCACTCTATAATGTATACTCTAAAAATTGACTATGAAAATGATTCTCAAAATTAGAACATACCTTATATGCTTCAGATAAGTCTTCATCTTCTCAATAGAGATCCTCAAAACTCTCTATGCCAATGCTTTCAAATTGTACTTCTTGCACTGTTAGAATCCTTCTACTTAGTGCATCTACCACCTTGTTCAATTTTCCCTTCTTATGCTTGATAGTGAATGTAAATGGTTGAAGATACCCCATCCACTTCAAGTGCCTTATACTTAGCTTTTCTTGTGTATTGATGTAGCTAAGTTTCTGGTTCTTTGTAAACACTACAAACTCCTTAGGTAGGAGATAATGTCTCCACTTTCTAAGAGACGATACTAGAACATATAGCTCTAAGTTAGAAGCAGAGTACTTCTTTTCCTCATTCAGATTTTCACTAAAGAAAGATATAGGTCTTCCTTCTTGACTTAGTACTCCTCCTACTACAATGCCACTTGCATCAAACTCTAATGCTAATATCTTATCAAAGATAGGTAAGAGAAGGATGGGTTGGGTAGCCACTTGTTTCTTTAACTTCTCAAAATCCTTCTGATTTAATGACAAATCTTGTTCTATAACCATATCTTCTCCAAGGGTCTTATTTTAGGCCACTTCTATATCATATTAGGATTATTCACAAACCCTAATTTCATAAGGATTCTACTCTCAATCCTTCACCTATTCAATTTTCCTACACCATTAAGGAGATCAACTCACACACCAACATACTCCATAGATGTCTTCTTGCATCATTCACACCAAAATTATCACACGTGACCAAAACTAAACTTGAATGGAGAGGAAGGTTCATTTCTAGGACATTGGATTCATGGAAATTCCTAACCACACAAAGTTACAATGAAATCCTTATCAATTTCAAGAACTTACATAAATTAGCACAAAACAAGGCTACAAGGAATTAGGCCTAATTACACACCTTTGGCCAATAACTCTAGAATATTCTTAACAAGATGGAAATCAAGGTCTAGACTCTTCTGATCATGTACCCTATTAGGAGTATCAGTGGAGACCTGTTAAAGTCTACTATGTTAAGAGATTTTAGCAACACTGCTAAGTGTGCACTTGGTTAAGAGATTTGATATAGGACTGTTAAATCCACCTTACAAGAAAGGATTTCTTACACTTTACTTCACCTTTTAGAATGACAACAAATTAGAAATTGACCTGGTAAGTGCAATCTCCTATTGCTGATATAGATCCTATGTAGTTCATATACAAAATATTATCACCTTAACTGTGATTGAATATTACCTTTGATTATCGGTTTCCTCTATTCTTGATTATGCTAACCAAATCCTTCTTTCTTTGCTCTGGTTCTTGAAAATCTCAATTCAATCCATAGATGTGCTTATTCTATTCTCCTCTCTCTTCCACACACACACTTCTAATGAATGATTACATCATCTATTTATAGATGGATTGATTTCATTGAGTTGATGATAAAAACAATGTTAACTCTAAGATCAAGTTTACAACTTGTGCCTAGATCTCCTAGTCTATGTGCTATAAATCAGTTAGTCTGATTAAAAAACTTACATTAATGTTTCTTGTCCCTAAAGAAATAGATTTGAAAACAATTAAATATCTTGTAAATAGAATACCCTTGCTTTATCTGACGTGGAAGTCAAATCCACTTTTTGCGCGCTGCAACTGACTTTTGGCTCTGTCTTTCGGCCATGCTTGACTTTCCTTCAGTTTTTACTATTGGTTGCACTAAATCTGTTTCATTGGTCTGCACTTTAACTTGCATTTCGGGTTCCTCTTTAACTCTCTGCATTGTGTATTTCAGTTTACACACTACCTTGTGTCATTGGTTCTCTTTGTACTTATTCATTTTTGGTGATCTGCCAATCTGATCTTCGATTTTCCCTTTACTGTCTTTCAGTGTTAGTTTACCAAAAGTGTAGTTTGAATACTAATGACAAATTAATGTCATCAATCTCCCCCTTTGACATTAGTATCAAAAATTGATATGTGGAAAATACTAACAAAATGTTAAGTATATACAACATATATAATCCTTAGTCACTTAATGACTCCCCCTATGTATATGTCAGTATATCTATTTATGATATATTTTCCTTCTTCATATCAATGTCCCTTTAAATGTACATATACATATCTACCTTTTTCCCATTCTAACTAAATGTACATAACATTTTTAATGATATTTTGTACAACTATCATTTCCCCCTTTATTTGATATTAAGGGCAAAGGTCAATTACCTTAGAGCTTATCAAAAATGTGTGAATGGGAAGAATTCATGTCTTCCATCATTTTCTCCCATTTCTCCTTCAGGTTTTCTAGAGCCATTTTCTCAAATGTTATCTTGGCATGCATATCATAGATGTTGTCAGCTATAGACATCTCAGGAGTTTCTATCAGTTTTTTTGCAGAACGGATATGTTGTTGTAGCAGTGTGAGATTTGGAAGAAGTTGAGCCTGTAGCTCGGTTACTTCTTCTCTAGCTCTTGCCTTAACCATTTTACTTCAATGATCTTTTCATAATGCAGTTTGACTGCATTTTTCCCATCGGTTGTTAGGCTACTAGCACTGTTTGCTAGATCTGTATCCAGCTTAGCTATGTTGTCACTATTTTCTTGAGTGAACTTTTCAATTGTTCTTAACTTTTGGATTAAGTTTATTACTTCACATATAATGGGATCTAATTCTAATAGCTTTCCCTTATTTTCAGCTACTTCTTGGCTGATGTTCTCTAGAATCTTTTGTTGATACTTCATTTCTTCTCTTTCCTTAATAGCTTTCTTGGCATCAATGTTTTGAGTTGTGATGACATTGGTGAGGATAGGTAGTTGATCAATTATGGGCTTGCTTTGATCAATATCAACATCAGGAACAATCTGGTGTAGAATTTCCTATGTTGTCTCTAGTACCATTGATTCCTTATGCTCTTTCTTCATCTTTCCTTGTAATGCCTTCCTTTGGCATATCTCTCCATATTATTGGAGTGCATCCATGTCAAGTGTAGTGTGGTCACACTTCGGTATTTCAATGATTTCATTAAGTGTAACCTCCAACTTTTTCTTCTTTGTCTTCTTCTTCTTGTTCTGTGACTCAGTAGAGTATAGCACCATTGCTAACTTTTTAGCCTTTTCATTTGTGCTTGATGATGTGACTTGTTGTGCATCTTTCTAATGCTTTGTACCAGTTTCATCTTGTTGAGTGTCTGCATATGTCTCTACATTCACCTTAGCATTGTTGGTTGCACCTTTGTCTATTTTCTCAGGAGTTCCATCTTTTGGTTTGTCTCCATCATTTGAGTCCTTTGCATCATTTGCCTTGGTGTTCTCATTCTTCTCTTGAGTATCCACATTTTTGTCCTTATCTCCTTCTGTAACCTTACTAGTGTTGGCTACATTTTGAGTATCTCTGATGTTTCGCTGATCATTAGTGTTATCTTTATTTTCTTCTTCTCCCGCGTCCTTTGTAGTTTCCTTTTTAGGTGATTTACTTGATTCTTGCATGATATTGATAGCTTGTATCAATATTGGTAGTTTGCATGGAATGATCACATGTGCTCCATCAATTTTTGTGTCATGTTTGTTGGTTGTGTCTTTGATAACAGTAACATCTTCATCCTTATTGATTTATTTTCCTGGGTCATCGGTAATGTTGATGACATTGGTATCCACAATGTTTTCATTTGTGGTATCATCCCATATTTCATCTACCATCTCTACATTCTTATTCCATTTTGTTTCATCTTCCTTGTTATCCAGCTCAATGGATGTATCATCTTTGTTTGCCTCATCAACATCTTGTTGTTGATGGTCTTTTTTGGGACTGTCTTTCTCAACTGGCCAATTCATGATCTTACACCATTTATTGTGACTATCCTTTTCAAGTTCAATCCACTTGCCTTCAAGAAATTTGTATGCCCATAGCTTCAGTGAGAATTATTTCTTATCTTTCTCCATCATTTCATGTATTTCTACCTTTGTTGATTCAGGCGGCATTAGAGAGACAAGTACTCTCTCTCTCTCTCTCTCTCTTTGATTTCTCTCATTTGCCAAAGAAAATGTCCAATGTGCATATAATATATCCAAGAGTTCCCGTGGTACATAACTTCCTTCAAATTGTATGGCTATATATTTTAAGTTATGCATCTTAGCTATCATAGCTTCTTCAATTTTATTTTGATCTTCCTGATTTAGTTTTCCTGGTTTTCTAATATGTGGATCGGTAATAGATCCAGAATTTGCAATGTAAACAAAAATGTCATTAATGGTGTCAGGTTTCTTTACCTTGAGATTATATGCCTCTAAGGCTTCATCTTTCTTGGTATCCTCTATATCCTCTCAGGTTCTGACAAATTTTCTACCCTTCTTATTTTGTCCTCTCTTCGGTGTAGGTGCTTTTGTCTTATATGTCCTGACTTTTCCTTTCTTAAGGGGTGAAGGAGTAGATTCCTTGGACGTTTGGCTTCTAGTCCTTGAAGAAGCTATAGTTCTTGGTCTCTTTGATGGTGGAGGAGGTGGTGAGTCTGACTTTTTTTCCTCTGAGTCAGTCTTTTCATCATCTTTACCGACAGAAACCTGTTCTTTAGTTTCCTCCTCTTGTTCTTCATCTTGCTTAGCTTCTTGCTCTTCTGCAGATAGAATCTTCGTGAGATTCTTTACCATCTTTTCCTTCTTTTTCACAATCTTTTTCACTACTAGGCTTGATTTAATTCTTTTCTTGGCCTCCTCATATGTTCCAAACCTTCATTTCTTTTTGTCTAGTGGCTCATTGATTAAGGCATCAATTGCCTTTGTTGCAAGATCAATGTTGATCTCATATTCCAGTGGTTGCAACCATGTTGTTCTTGCTACTATAGGTTTTATGTAGGTATGATCTATGTCGACCATGAAGCATATCTCATCCTTAAATTTCTCGATGAGTTGCTCAAGTATTCTTACCCTCTTTTGCATTCAGTCTTTGAATACATTAAAGTATTCATCCATGACAGTTTCAAAATTATCTCCTAGAGCATCTATGTGCTCATTGATTTACACTATTACTGGTTTGGTTTTGTCCCATTTTACATCTCCAATAGATGGGAAATTTTCTTGAAAATAAAAGAAAATTCACATGATTAATGAGCCAAACTACCATGTGTTTGACTTTGCATTTCTGATTGTCTTGAGATTTTCTTTCAACTGATTCAGTAGTAGTGTGAACAAGTCTAATTGTTTACCTTTCTTCATGATTTTGTAAGTTGTATCCACAACCCCTGATGAAATATTGTTTAATCTGCTAGCCTGGAAGAAATTGTAACCCAACACACATGCACCAAACTTAATTTCATCATTGGCTATGGTTGCCACTTTCACTCCACACCCATCCCATTTGGCTCTAGTCATATTTTTGGTCTCTGCCTTCAGTGGATGCTTGAGTGCCTTTACTTTATCGGTTATGGGATAACCGGTGACCATATGGATGACATCTCGGGTGATTTCCTTCAGTTCATCCACCAATAACTTGTTATTGTGAATTCTACTTAGCACTAACCGAATCCAGTCGGTTTTCAAGACCTTTGGAAACTTTAGGGAATTGGTAAGCCCTTTTACCTCAATGTGTTTGTCTTCATCCTTAAGTGTTCTATCTTCATTACAAAGCTTCTGGTTAGCTTCTTCCATCTCTGTCATTCTAATTTCTGCAATCTTGCAGTGTATGAAGGATCGAACATCCTCAACTAGAAAAACCCTAGCTGGTATGCATGAGAATGCACCAGCATCATCGGGCTATGAGGCAACCTATGGATGAATCTTATATTTGGGTTCCTCACATGCATTTTTTTTTATGAGTTAAAATTCATCATTCTTAGCCTTCTTAGATTTTATGGATTGTCATGTTGATGCCATGTCAAGAAATTTAGTGCTTCTTCCTAAATACATAAAGAATGGAGTTATCGATCTCTTAGAACTTATTGTTGTGTTTGCACAAATCTCTGAACTATTTTGGAGTGCTTGGTTGTCGAGTCGTGATCAATCTGCAACTTGGTTTCTTTCTGCTCAAAATTGCCTTTGCTCGCTCTGCTCTGGGTGTCATGACAAATGAGTCACTTTGATGCCCTGTTTATAGTCATTTCCCTAAAATGCATGTAATAAATTCTCACCAACTTGTCGGTATTTGAAGACTAAGCTCTTCGGTGAAGAATTTATTACCATCGGTCATGCTTACAACGTTTCTGAGCAGTCAAAGTTGACTTAGCCTTTATAGATAGGTTTTGGTATCACAGACAGCTTGCTCATGTGCTTGTTTACTAACAAGTCTTAGTCAATACTAACAACTTTTGTTTGTAACTGACATCTCTCAGTAACTATAGGAAGTCTTTTCTTTAAGTGTATACTGACGGGCTTTGGTATATATGCCCAAAGACATAGTTTTCACATTTTTTAACAAGTATAACCATTACGCATCTATCTTATGTTAATTTGGAATTATTTCATCATATTATGGAACTGATGTGAAGTAATAGCTTAGGGTTAATGCAGTTCCATACTTGTTTTTCTTAGGTGGGGTTGGTGATGTCATCAGATCCATTGGATGGGGTGTCACCATTTGCATTGCTCCTTCTAGCTTCATCATTGCTTGAAGCTTTTCTCCACATCTTATCTCTAGCCCTCTGGATTGCTTCAATGGTGTTTCCATTTGGGTATGTTCTTGTCTTGGTCATTCGGTCTCTGTAGTCCTTTTTAAGATGACCAACTTTGTGACAGTGTAAGCATGCCATTCCAGGGTTAGTCCATCCTCTTGAATTTCTAGCCCATAGTCTCATACATTTTATCAATGTGACCATACCTTCCACATGCTATGCAATTTTTCCAAGTATTGTAGTCCCATACATACTGATTACCAATATTCTTTGGTTGATATGGAGTGTCTTGACCTTTTGGCTTCCATGCCTGCCTTTTCTTTTTCCAATATTCAAGACTTGTGTGCCCATTCATCTTGCATGTAGGATAGTATTTGTCCATGTAGGTTTCCTTCCTTGCCTTATGTCATTTCTTGTTACATTTATAATAGAATCCTATGAATGAAGGTGTAGATTTAGGAATACCTTTCATTTTGCCTCTGCACACATTTGTTGTGACCTTGCTTTCCACAGTGTTTTCATGTAAGCTTTCTTGGTCTTGGATTTTCATAAACATTCTTTGGATTGGATTGATTTGATGATTCTCCATTTTTGGTAAAGCCTAGACTTTTATTATTGTTGACTCTTCATTGTCCTTCTAGAAAATCATCCATTCTTTTATTTCTCTCTTCAACCTTTCTGATAACTTCATTATGTTGCTACTGAATTCTAACCTCATGTTTTAGTTTTTCATTTTCTTCTCTTAGTTCACTGATAATCTGTATTCTCTCAATGATTTCAACATTCATTCTGTTTGCTTCTTGACTCATGAGAATAATTTGATTTGTGAGCTCATGGTGATTCTCTGCATGTCTTTGTATTTCTAATTCCTTTTCTTGTATTTTCTCTTTAATCTTCCTCCTGTCATCAGTAGCTAGTGTTCTATCTATTTTAGCTTTTCTAGAAAAACTCATCACATCAATAATTCTAACCATCTAGGTCTCTTGACCAATTTGCAGCATCTTTATTTGTTCATTCATATGTTGATTGATCTCTTTTAGATTTGTGACGTTCTCTTCTAATGTATCTGATGCTTTGCTTGTATTTGATCCTGGAGAATCAAAAAAATCTAGAATCTCTTCTTCTTCATAATCTTTTTCATTTCTTTGAGTCATCATTCCTTTCCTTTCATCCAACAACTCTCTCATCTTGATTCTAGCTTCATTATACTATTCATAGAACATCTGTATCTCAAGATATTTATTCTCAATATCCTTATCAAGTTTGTACTTCTCCATTGTATGATTTTTTATCTTAAGGCTTTAAGATTTTCAAAGAAGAGACTTAGCTCTGATACCAATTGTTGGGTTTAATGGGAAGTAGTACTAAGAGGGGAGGGGTGAATCAGTATCTCTAAAACTTTTTCTTATCTTTTAATCAATTAACCTTAGTAATCAATTACATATCCATTGAGTCTTATCTACACTATCTTTGTGAGAGTTATATCATTTCATAACATTAATAAACATGTGAATCATTCATAGAAACATTCATGAACACAATTGACACATAACACAAGACATGATATCACAGAAAACTCCTGTTAGGAAGTAAAAACTATGGTGGGGATGGCATCCACAAAACTTCACTATCTGCAGAATGGAAGGGGCTGGTTAAGGCTTACAATTTTGATCACTTCTGATGATCTACACTGTTAGGAGTATTAGTGGAGACCTATTAAAGTCTACTATGTTAAGAGCTTTCAGCAATACTGTTAAGTTTGCACTCGGTTAAGAGATTCGATATAGGACTATTAAATCCACCTTATAAGAAAGGATTTCTTACACTTTTCTTCACTTGTTAGAATGACAAAAAATTACAAATTGACCTGGTAAGTGCAATCTCCTATTGCTGATAAAAATCCTATGTAGTTCATATACAAAATATTATCACCTTAACTGTGATTGAATATTACCTCTGATTATCAGTTTCCTCTATTCTTGATTCTGCTAACCAAATCCTTCTTTCTCTGCTCTGGTTCTTGAAACTCTCAATTCAATCCATAGATGTTCTCTTTCTATTATCCTCTCTCTTCTACACACACTTATAATGAATGATTACATCATCTATTTATAGATGGATTGATTTCATCGAGTTGATGATAAAAATAATGTTAACTCTAAGATTAGGTTTACAATTTGCACCTAGATCTCCTACTCTATGTGATTTAAATTAGTTAGATTGATTAAAACACTTACATTAATGTTTCTTGTCCCTAAAGAAATGGATTTAAAAAAAATTAAATATCCTATAAATAGAATACCCTTTCTTTATCTGACGTGGAAGTCAGATCCACGTTTTGCGGGCTGCAGTTGACTTTCGGTCATGCTTGACTGTCCTTCGATTTTAACTGTTAGTTGCACTTAATTTGTTTCATTGGTCTACACTGTAACTTGAATTTTGGGTTCCTCTTTAACTCTCTACATTGTGGTTTTTGGTTTACACACTACCTTGTGTTATCGGTTCTCTTTGTACTTATTTTTTTGGTTATCTGCCAATCTAATCTTTGGTTTGTCCTTTACTGTCTTTCGGTGTTAGTTTACCGAAAGTGTAGTTTGAATACTAATGAAAAATTCATGTCATAAAAAAGACTATCTAATGATACACAAAATTCAAAGATCAACTACCCTACATCATGCATGACTTGCAGTGCTAAAACCAATCCATTAAAGTACCACTATAATGCAAAAACAACAAAATTCCACACACAGTCTCATATGCTTCCTTAAATTCAAAAATGTAGGTTCGTATAGTGTCAACCAAGCTTGCTACAATGTCCAATTTTACCTTATATAGGGTGGTGAAGTCATTATCAACCCCTTAAGGAATTTATTGAATTAGTTGACCAATTCTTGTAAATGTTGTCGGAGAAACATTGCAAACTTGTAAAGTTGCAAAATGCAACTTTGACAACTTTTCCCCATTTCTTGCAAACCATATCAAAATGTTTCAAAACTTCACTAAACTTCACCAAAGACCCAAATAAGGGTTGGAACATTATTCTAACTTACCTTAGACCCTATTGACCTCATGATGACATCAGCATCACACATGTCCCAATTAGAAGGCTTTACAACACATTAGCGCTAATTGCACTTCCTAAAAGGTCCTAAGACTCAAACTGAACACATCCTAACTCAACCATGCTATTGTCAACATGACCTTAAGCTTGACTCAATTTTATTAAAAAAAAAATTCTATAAGGCACACAAACACACATCAAAATTGACTAGATTCCCAAAGCAACCTATGGGTGCTCCTGCACCATACTCCCCCACAAGAGAAAGTCAAGTCACTCCTATGACTAAGATGTCTTCAGAAATCCTGAACTTCTTTAATTCTATAGCTGCAACCCATTTTTCCTCTTACTATGGCTTATCCTTCCACTTGATGAGGTGTTCCATGTACACCTTGTGTCTATTGGTATTCTTTACCCTTGAATCTAATACCTTGTCTGCTTCGATCTATACCTTTGGAGGCCAAACATTAGGTTCTACATCCTTTCCAACCTCTTCTCTGTTCACATCTATCTCAGTTAACGGTCCTTTAAAATTTATCAAGTCAGCTACATTGGAAATAGGATAGATGCTCAAATCAGTAGGTAGATCCACTTTGTTGGCATTATCCCCATACTTGGATAAGATTTTGCAGGGTCCCACTCTTTTCATCTAAAGTTTGGTAGGCACCCCCTTCTGCAACCTGGATTTATTCAAATGTACCATGACATAATCCCCCATCTCAAATTGAACATCCTTTCTCTTCTCATCCACTTTAGCCTTCAACTTTTGAGTAGACTCTAGTATAGTCCTCTTCACCTGTTCTTGAATCTCCTTCATGGTTTGAGTGAAGTCTTCAGCATGACCACTCCTATACTCCATGGCTCCAAGGTCTCTAAGCTCACACACACCCCTTGGGTGCATCCCATAAACAAATTCAAATAGGATCCTACATGTTGTTTTGTTAACACTGTCATTGTATGAATATTCTTCTTGGGGAACAACCACATCCCATGTCTACCCATATTCCTTAGTTAGGCATCTTAACAAATTACCAAGCACTTTGTTAACCACCTTAGTTTGACCATTAGTCTGAGGGTGGTAAGTTGAACCAAATGACCGGTTAGTACCCAATCTACTCCATAGTATTTTCCATAAATGGATCATGAACTTGGCATCCCTATCTGATATAATTCTTAGGGGTAGTCCATGGATTCTTACAATCTCCTTAAAAAACAAATGTCCAATGTTACTATCATCATGTGTAATTCTACAAGGTATAAAATGACCCATTTTACTAAATCTATCTACCACAACATAGATACTGGCATCTCCATGTTTTTTCATAGGTAGCCCTACAATGAAATCCATGCTAACACACTCCCATGATCTATTAGGGATGGCAAAAGGTTGATACAAGCCTGCATTTCTATCTCCTCCTTTTTCTTTTATGCATACTACACATTGCTCAACATATTTTGTCACATCTCTTACCAACTTTAGCCAATGGTAAAACCTTTGGACTAACTCTATCATTTTGTTCACACCAAAATTTCCACTCAAGCTACCATTATGTTTCTCTTTAATGGTATTCTCTCTCATTGAACCCTTAGGAGCACATAATTGGTTTCCCTTAAATAGCAACCCACTTTGCAAGGTAAAATCAGAAAACTGACTATGAAAGTGATTCTTAAAATCAGATTATACCTTGTAGGCTTCACCAAAGTCCTCATCTTCCCTATAGAGGTCCTTGAAACTCTCTATACCAATAATTTTCAAATGAACTTCTTGAATGGTCAAAATCCTCCTACTTAGTGCATCTGTAACCTTGTTCAATTGTGCTTTATTGTAAATGTGAATGCTTGAAGGTATTCCATCAACTTTAAGTGTCTATTACTAAGCTTCTCTTGTGTGTTTATATAGCTAAGGGCATGGTTGTCAGTAAACACTACAAATTATTTTGGTAGCAAGTAATGTCTCCACTTCCTAAGAGACTCAACCAAGGCATACAATTACAAGTCATAAGAAGAATACTTCTTCTTGGATTCATTTAACTTCTCACTGAAGAAGGATATTGGCCTACCTTCTTAACTTAACACACCCCCTACTTCCATTCCACTTTCATCACAGTCCAAAGTAAACAAGTTTTCAAAACTAGGGAGTCTAAGGATAGGTTGTGTTGCTACTTTCTCCTTCAACTTTTCAAATGTTTTTCCTACTTCATAAGTCCATCTAAACTTAGTCTTTGGACCACCCTTGATCGTTTCTAGCATTGGTGCACAGATACAACTGAAATCTCTTATAAAATTTCTATAAAACTAAGATAACCCATGAAATCTCCTTACCTCTATCCATTTGGTTGGTGTAGGCCAATTTATAATAGCCCCCACCTTGCTTGGGTCCATCTTCAATGAACCTTAGGATACAAAAAAACCAAAATACACAAGTTCTTGTTTGAATAACTCACACTTATATAGATTTATGGATATCTATCTCCTGTTGCAACCTTTTGAGTACCATCTCCATAAGATTCAAATTCTCCTCTATTGTCTTACTAAAGATGAGTATATCATCTAGATACACCACCACAAATATCCTTGTGAAATATTTAAGCACTTCATTTATGAGCCTCATGAATTTTCTAGGGGCATTTGAAAGGCCAAATGGCATAACTCTCCACTCATACAACCCATAAGTAGTCTTAAAATCTATCTTCCATTCGTCCCCATCTTTGATTCTAATCTGGTCCCACTTTTGAGGTCCAATTTAGTGAAGTACATTGCCCCTCCAAGACAATCTATCAAATCCTCAATTCTAGGAATAGGAAATCTGTATCTAAAATAGTAATCCTATTAATTTCCCTAGAATCAGTACAAAGTATCCACTAACCACCTTTCTTCGATGCTAACACCACAGGTATGACACATGGAATGATGCTCTTTTTGATTAGCTCTTGGTCTAATAGCTCCTGCACTTGTCTAGCCACTTGTAGGTTCTGATTTGGAGTAAACTTATAATCTTCCTTATTGGAAATGATGCACCAGGTACAAAGTCAATTTTATGACATATCACTCTACTAGGAGGTAAAGTTGCAGGAGTACCATCACTGACTATATCTTTGTACTTTCCAAGTAACTCTTAGATTTCTAATGGAAAAGTCTCTTGTTTAGGATTCTCTTCCTCCTTAGGCTTGAGAAAGATGGAATACCCTTCACTTCCTTAATCTTTAAGGGTTTTGATGAACTCCTTTCTACTACTGAGTAATATACTAGGGGTCTTGGGTTGTGGCCCATCTTCCTCCAATAAGGACTGAATTTTTAAAGTTTTGTTATCTTTCTTGAAAGATATGGAATTCTCCTTTCCATCATACACTACACCCCTATCATATTTCCAAGGCCTACCCAATAGCAAATGACATGCATCCATAGGCAACATATCACAAAGCAATTTGTCCTTATTCCCTGCAATAGAAAACTCCACCCAAGTTTGCTCATTCACCAACACACTTTGTCCTTTGTTCAACCATGTCACTTTTTAAGGATTGACATGAGGTATATTTGTCAAATTTGAGTTTGTTTACATCTTCCTCTATTATAATAAGGCCTTTGGAGCCTGAATCAACTATCACTTTGTAAACTTTACTAAGAATTTTACATCTCACTCTAAACATAGCTCTCCTATGCTTAGGTTCATCCTTGACTGGATGCCTAATCATAAATCTTCTAAACATTAGGTTTTCTCCCATCTTTGACTCAGTGTGATCAACTTCAAGTGTCTTGACACTTCTTGTGTCTTCATGAGAATATGTAATCCTTTTACCATTGTTTCATGAAGTATGCTTATCAGGGCATCTATAGGTCGGGTGACCCAGTTTGCCATAGTTATAATATTTCATACTTGAAAAGTATGAGTTGATTCTACCTAAACCCCTTCCTCTACTAGAGCCTCCTTGAGTACCTCTACCCCTGGTATAACCCCATCTTGGAGTAGTTTCACTACCATTCTCTATCAACTTGGACTCTCCCTGGTTTCTTTGTTCATTTCCTCTGCCTTGATATCCACCTCTATGACCCCCTTGGTCTCTTCATCTACCTCTTCCTTTGACATTAGAGTCTCCTTTCTTCTTATTCCTTTCTTCCACCTTAATAGCTAATTGGTGGCACTTCTGAACAATAGTTAGAGTCCATAAACTTATCTCCTCTTGGATGTTCCATTTTAGACCACCCAAGTATCTTGCTACCTTGATAGGTTCCTCTTCTTAAAATATTTGACCTAAGACATAACTTCTAAAACTCCTCTGTATAAGAGGCCACATCCAAATCATTTTTCTTCAGACCTTGTCTCTTTCTATGAAGTTGTATTTCATAGTCTTCTGGTAGACAATTTTCTTTTACTTTAGTCACCATGGCTTTCCAGTTAGCTATAGATTGTTTACCCATCCTAACTCTTTCATCTTGTAGGTACTTCACCATGTCAATGTTGATCCTCTTAGCCTTGACTTTGAAACCTTGAGTTTTTTTGCCTTTGTAACACCTTCACACTCAAAATGGTTTTCCATCCCCTTAATCCACTCAATCACTGCCTTAATACCCATTTCCCCACTAAATAGTGGTACACCTTCTAATTCCTTTCCACCTAGATCCTTGATAGATTTCAAGAATGGTTCTTCATTCAATGGAGGGTCTGGTTTAGGGATGATATCTTCTTCATTGATCTTCTTTTTACCCATGTCACTATTTTCACCTTCTTTTCCTTTATCTCTGGCTCCATCAATAACTTCTTGTAGTTTTACTCTCATTTCATCTAAGGCTTCTTCAAGGAGCCTATTTTTCTCCTTTTGATTACCCATCTCTTTAGTTAACTCTACATTAGTCACAATACTGGTCTCCCCTACTAATTCACCAGTATATAGAGACATACACCAAATCCCAAATCTTTAACTTGCTCTGATACCAATCTGATGTAATGAAAAATCTTGCTCTCTAACCCTATCTTCTCCTAGGGTCTTCTTTTTGGCCACTTCTCTATCCTATTATAATTCTTCACAAACACTAATTTCACAAGGATTCTACTCTCAATCCTTCACCTATTCAATTTTCCTACTCCATTAAGGAGATCAACACACACTCCAATATACCCCATGGATGTCTTCTTGCATTGTTCGCACCAAAATGATCACACATTACCAAAACTGAACTTCAATGGAGAGTAAGGCTCATTTATAAGACATTGGATTCATGGAAATTCCTAACCACACAAAGTTACAATGAAATCCTTATCAATTTCAAGAACTTACATGAATTTGCACAAAACAAGGCTACAAGGAATTAGGCCTAATTACACACTTTTTGGCCCATAACTCCAAAATATTCTTAAAAAGATGGAAATCAAGGTCCAAACCCCAACACCCTTTTTCCATACCTTAAATATTTATTAGGTTTGAGTTCCCCAAACTATCCGCACAGTGGGTTTCTATAATCAAGCCTAAAATCAAGGGTTTCACAAAATTTTGAGAACATCCACAAGGGTTTGTTCTTCCATCTTGAAGAACTCTTCACCAGAACTTATCCTTGGACATGGGGATCCCTTACACACATATCCTCCTGTCCACATAATTATATTGAAGCAACCAATGCATTCAATCACTCATAATGCTTCTACAGTTCACTGTATTCCTTAGCCATGCACCTCTAGCTCACCTAGGGCATCACTGCAAAAATATCTCTATTTCTTTCCAGGGCCCAATATATTTCACCAATAATGTACAAGGATTCATCTTCCGAATCCCAAGGAACCAAAAAAAATCCACAGTGGGAAAAGGAGTTATGACTCCATTAGCAAAATCTATCTAGACCATACTAGCAACAGTATAGAACACAAAGTATTTACAAAAAGTATACAAAACTAAATAAAAAAGACTATCTAATGCTACACATAATGCAAAGATAAACTAACCTACATCATTCACTAGTTATAATGCTATAACCAATCCATTAAAGTACCACTGTAAAAACAACAAAATTCCACACACAGTTACATATGCTTCCTTCAATTCAAAAATTTAGGTCCATACAATGGCAACCAGCCTTTCTAGAATATCCAATTTTATCTTATATAGGGTGGTGAATTAATTATCAACCCCTTAGGGCATCTATTTAATGAGTTTTCCAATTCTTGTAAATTTTGTCGGAGCAACATTGCAAAGTTGCAAAGTTGCAAAATGCAACTTTGACAACTTTTCCCCATTTCTTACAAACCATATCAAAATGTTTCAAAAATTCACTAAACTTCACCAAAGACCCAAATAAGGGTTAAACCATGATTCTAACATACCTTAGACCCTATTGACCTCATGATGACATCATCATCACACATATTCCAATTATAAGGCTTTACAATACATTAGCCCTAATTGCACTTCTTAAAAGGTCTGAAGACTCAAACTGAACACATCCTAACTCACCCATGCTATGGTCAACATGACCTTAAGCTTGACTCAAGATTATTACAAAAAAAAACTTCATAAGGAACACACACACAACAAAATTGACTAGATTTCCAAAAGAACCTATGGGTTCTCCTGCACCACCTTCTTTGCTTCAAGAGTCCACTTAGACTTAGTCTTTAGACCACCCTTGATGGTATCAAGCACTGGTGCACAAACTCCACTAAAATTTCTTATAAAATTTCTGAAAAACTAGGCTAACCCATGAAATCTCCTTACCTCTATCCAAGTGGTTGGTGTAGGCCAATTTAGAATAGCTTCCACCTTGCTTGTGTCCATCTTCAATGACCCTTAGGATACTACAAACCCCAAATACACAAGCTCTTTATTGAAGAATTCACACTTCTCTAGATTGATGGATAACTTCTCCTCCTACAATATTTTCAGTACCATCTCCACATGTTTCAAATTTTCTGCTGCTATCTTACTGAAGATGAGTATATCATCTAGATACACTACCACAAATATCCCAGTGAAATCCTTAAGAACTTCATTCATGAGCCTCATGGATGTGCTAGGGGCATTTGAAAGGACAAATGGCATAACTCTCCACTCATACAACCCACCAGTGTTCTTAAAATTTTTATTCCATTCAACCCCATCTTTGATTCTAGTCTAGTGATACCTACTTTTTAGGTCCAACTTAGTGAAGTACTTTGCCCCTCCAAGACAGTCCATCAAATCCACAATTCTAGGAATAGGGAATCTGTATCTAATTTTAATCCTATTAATAGCCCTAGAGTCAGTGCAAAGTCTCCACTTACCACATTTATTAAATGCTAAGACCATAGGTAGATAACATGGACTTATGCTCTTCTTGATTAGCCTCTGGTCTAATAGCTCTTGCACTTGTCTAGCCACTTGTAGGTTTTTCTCTGGTGTGAGCTTGTATTCTTTCTTGTTGGGCAATGAAGCCCTTGGTATGAAATCAATTGGATGACTGATAGCTCTTTTTGGAGGTCAATAGGGTCTAAGGTATGACAGAATCAAGAACCTATGGTATAGGTAACTTTTGGACTTCTTCTGGTATAGGTTCTTGAGTGACCTTTTCCTCTTCTTGGGTGTCACCACTATGACATACCCTTCACTTCCTTCTTTTTGGAATGTGTTTAGGAACTCTTTTCCACTACATAATAAGAAACTAGGGGTCTTTGACTGTGTTCCTTCCTCCTCTAAAAGATACTATATTTTAAATGTCCTAACATGCTTCTTAAATGAGATGGCATTCTCTTTTCCATCATAGATAGCTCTTCTTTCATATTTCCATGGCCTACCCAATAAGATATGGCATGCATCCATAGGCAACACATCAAAAATCAACTTATCTTTGTATCCTCCAATGGATAATTCCACCCAAGTCTACTCATTCACTAGGACACATTGCACTTTAATCAACCATGTCACTTTGTATGGATTAGTATGGGGTATCTTCTCCAACTTAAGCTTCTTCACTGTATCCTCTGAGATGATGTTATCAGTGGACCCTCAATCCACTATAACTCTACACACTTTCTCAAGTATTTTGCATCTCACTCTAAATAAGGCTCTTCTTTGTTTTGGCTCCTCCTTAACTGGTTGTCTGATTAGGACCCTTCTAAACATCAAGTTCTCCCCCATTTCTGATTCAATATGACTAATCTCAGGTGACTTGACACTCATGGTGTCTTATTGAACATATCCTATCCCTTCTCTATGTTAGAAGAAGTTTCTTTCTCAGGGAGCCTATAAGCAGGATGACCCATATGTCCACAGTTATAGCATTTCATACTATCAAAGTAGAAATTACCACTACCCTCTCCTCTTCCTTAGTTAAAAACCCCTTGAGTTCCTCTACCTCTTCCATGACCTCCTCTAGGAGTGGTCTCATTTCCATTCTCTGCAAGTTTAGACTCTCCTTGGCTTCTCTAATCAAACCCTCTACCTTGGTATCCTCCTCTATGTCCTCTTTAATCCCTTCCTCTTCCTCTATTCTTGGAAGTCTAATATTGCCTTCTTCTACTATTTTATTCAATGTTTATAGCCTATAATAACATTGGTGCACTATTTTGGGACTGAGAAGAGTCATCTCTTCTTGGATATTCCACTTCAATCCATTAAGATTTCTAGCCACCTTAAGGTTTTCATCCTCAGAGACATTTTATCTCATGCATAACTTCTAAAATTCCTTAGTGTAGGAATTTACATTAAGATCCTTTTGTCTTAATCTCTGCCTCTTCTTGTGTAGTTGGATTTCATAATCATCTGGTATGTATTCTTCCTTCACTTTGTTAACCGTTGCTTTCCAAGTTGAAATTGGTTTCTTACCTTCTTTTTCTCTCTCCTACTGAATGAACTTCCACCATGTCAAAGCAGAGCCTCTAAGCCTTGATTTTTCTACTTTGATCTTCTGAGCTTCTGTAACCCCATCACATTCAAAGTGATTTTCCATGCCCTTAATCCAGTCCATAACTATATCTTCCTCCATATTCCCACTGAATAGTGGTATTCCTTCAAGTTCCTTCCCACTCATAGCCTTCAATGCATTCAATAAAGGCTCCTCTTGCAATATATGGTTAGGTTTAGGGGTCTTGTCTTCCTTTGCAACCTCTTTACCCTTACATTCTTTCCCTTCCAATTTATCACTGACCTCATCAGTCTTGGTCTGAACTGCACTTAGTGCTTGTTCAAGTTGAGTTATTCTCTCCCTTAATAGCTTATTATCTTCCTCCTATTCATTGACCTTCTTGGCCAATTCCACATTTGTCACCATGATTGTGGACCCACTGGACTCACAATCTGACATACACTAGCAATCCTAAATCTTTTTGGGGCTCTAATACCAATCTGAGAGGGAATTTGGATGAATCACTCACTGATTCATGCTCTTGGTCTTTGATGAAAGAATTCTAGGGTGTCTTATCTCCACTACTTGCAACCTATAGTATCTTAACCTTTTGAGGATCCCCTGGTTCTTTTTTCCAACCCAAATATCATCAAAGTTCCCTCTATCAAGTCAACACTTGATGCAATCTTGCAACACTAGCCATTATCCCTTAAACCACCTTAAAGGCTTCTAACCTCTAATTTATTGAAATGGTTTTATAGAGGTGTGGAGGTGCATCTAAATATTCTAATCCATCCTACTAGGGTTATTAGGAGTCCACCTAATTCCATTTACAAGTCACTTTCATCAAAATTCACAATTAGGCCTAAAAAGCTACTAGCCCTATTAGGTCTCCTTCACCAAGAAATCAAGGATTTTCCCTAAATCCTTCCAAAGAAACCCCCAATATTTTCTTGGGATTCCTGTTTCATATTCCCACCCCTCAATTATTTTTGGGGTCTTGGGGTCACAACTGGGCGTACAATGCCCTAACTAGAAATGAGTGAAATTAAGGTTTTTAGGCTCGTCTTGGCCCCTCTACAACTTTAGAAAGTTTCAATAATCAAATGGATTGAAAAAGTCTCCCCCTCTTCACAAAATCTTGGCAAGAATTGTATCTTCCTTCTCAAAAAGGAAATTTGTCTCTAAGTAATCACCTCTCTATTGTGGTCTTTCCTAGTCAGGCTCACCTCTAGCTTGCCTAGGGAAGGACTCCAAAAATAGCTCCTTTGCTTTCAAGGGCACAAATTCCTATCATATGTACAAACATGGAGTCAAGTCACTCTTACCAAAGGCCCGTACAATATGTACAGTTGGAGAATGAGCTAGCACTCCATTCTATACAAACTATCTGGTTCAGACCAGTGACAGTGAAGATTACAAACTATTTACAAGAAATGCTTGAAATTAAACAAAATGTCTAACTGATGCCACACAGGTTGAAGAAACTAACTACCCTACATTATTCATGAGCTATAGTTCCAAATCTAATCCATTAAAGTATCAATACAATGCAAAAACCAAAGAATTACACACAGTCACATATGCTTTCTTGATTTCAAAAATGCAGTTCGTACAGTAGGCATCCAACCTTGCTACTAGGTAAAATTTTCCCTTAAATAGGGTGTTGAATTGATTATCAGCCCCTTAGGGCATCTCTTGGACAATTTTTCCAAACTTTCAAATGTTGTCGAAGCAACTTTGTAAAATTGCAAAGTTGCAAAATGCAACTTTTGCAACTTTTCCCCATTTCTTGCAACCTATACAAATAAGTTGTAATTCTTCACTAAACTTTACCAAAGACCTAATTAAGGGTTTAAACATGACTCCAACCTATCCCAAACCCTACTGATCTCATGATGACATCATCATGACATATGTGCCAATTAGAAGGATTGAACACTTCTTAGCCCTTATTGCACCTTGCCAAAAGTCCTAAGACTCCAAATGAACACATCCTATCCCACATATTCTTTGGTCAACATGACCTTCAAAAAAACATAGAAAAATTACCTAAGGATCACACACAAATAAACTAAAATAGATTTCTTAGTTTTTCTAGGCACCCTATGGGTGCTCTTGCACCATTTTCCATGCAGTCTTTATGGGTCAGCCATGGATTTTCTAGACCTCCTCCTTGGATAGGATCATGGAATGAACTAGCTGAAAATTTTATATCACACTATTCACACAATATTGTCATGGAAATAACATTAATGGATATTTACACTAGCAAGAAGAAGAGAAAGGAGAAATTTTTGTCATTTATAAAATGTTGGAGGAATGCTTCCTCCATGACATCTTTTCACATACCCATGAATGAAAGGATCCACATGTTCATTCAAAATTGTTAGCTAGACATGAAGTGTTAATTAAAATATCTGCACATAGAGTCCTTCGAAGAACTAGCCAAGAAAGGGATAAATGCACAAAGATACCTCACCTTAAAGGGAGTCATCAAGAAAGAGGCCAAATTAGTTTTACACCCTAGGAAAAATCCAAATACTGGTCCAAGAACAAAAATGTGGGAAATGATGGCATTGTTGATGTTAAGATAGCCCAACCAGTCATGCACATACAAGAACTAATAAACATCCAACAAACCCAACCATCACAAAATGTCCATAATGTTAATGAACCTTCTCTTAGGGAGAATAACCCATCAATCTAGGCATTCAACCAATCCTTTCAACAAATTTATGCAAGAAGGAATCCCCCTCCATGTTGAGACTTTATGCCTCTTGCAGAACCTCTTGAGAATATTTTAAAGAAATTGATACTGTCCCATTCATTCACCCTACTTGAGATAAGAAATTATGAAGGGCTTGGTAGAAAAAAATGGTGGAATGAAAACAATTTATGTGATTATCATAGAAATAAAGGACACAAATTGGCCAGTTGTATGCAACTGAAACACATTGTCTAGGATTTCATCAAACGTGGTGAAATCAAAGTTTTCACAAATTATGGCATCACCAACAAAGACAATAAGATCTTCCAAAATTCATTGATGGATCATGGAAAAGTTAAGGCCTCCACATCCCTACATGATAATAGGGAAAAGATAACCATAAACACCATCATTATCTAAATGGCGAGACACCGACTGTACAGTTACCACATATCACTCCAAAATCATAGTATAAGGGGCCTCATCAAATATTGTTGTACTAAATAAATAATTTACTTGTCTATCACGTACGTATAAGCTTTTAGACCATATGAACAAGAAATCATAAAAAGTCTCCATCTATGAAATACTTCACATTTTTCTAAACCATGAGGCAGATTTAGATACAACCCTACAATATTTATCTTTCCAAAAAGACATAGAAGTTGACTATTGTAAGGCCATAATTGGATATTTTTCACACTACACCATTTCTCTTTCACTAAGAAATACCATCCAACACATAAACCATTCCACAATGATCCTTTACATCTTGAAGTCTTCGTCCATCCCCACAAAATCTGACAAGTCTTGATAGATGGAGGAGTTGGTCTAAATATATGTACACTAAAATTGTTACAAGCACTGGGCTACTCTAAGAGTTCTGTATATGTTACCAAAAATATCATAATAAGAGCTTACAATGATGTGGAACATCCTTCAATAGTGTGGTAATCCTTGCAAAAAAATTGGTCCAACAACACAAGACACTGCGTTCCAAATACTAGACCTAGAGATGGGTTATAGAATGCTCATGGGGAGACCATGGATGCATTCCCTATAGGTCATACCATCTACTTATCATCAATTATTTAATTTTCCTCATGATGGAGTTTAAATCACCATGCCTAGTGTTAGAGATCCTTTTCTTTACTGCATAAATCTTAGAGGATTTTTTTCCAATTAGGTGCCCAACAATTAGGAGACATCTACTATTTCCTCATCTCAAAATATAGATTTTTCAAGACTTTCTAAATCAACTATAGAACCCACATAAGAACTCAAGATCCAAATTCAGGAGAAAGGATGTGGATAATACACCTATGTATATTCCTTTTGTGTAGGCAGGTTATATATCTCACCACATTCGTATAGAAAACCTAGATAACCTCTGGAGAGGAAACAATAATTAACAACTATCTATCCACCAATGGCTTTCATAAGATGGGGTGATATACATGAAGAAATTATTAAGGATAAATTATCTTCTTTGTTGTATATAGACGAATAATCCCCCGAGGTAAAAATTCCAGTACATGAATATGCACAAGGGTACACCGTTGTTTGGAAACAAGAGTATAATGGATGCTTTGTCCTTGGAAAGAATAAACAAGTAATTTTGGAACCAATTGCGCCTACCCAAAACCCAAAATTTCACACTTTAGGTTATAGACCACCTACAAAAGCATCTTGTAATACCTACCCCTTTGTTTGTCTGCATGTGTCAGTTTCTGATCTCTTTTAGACCATGGTATGTATGTGTTAGATCTTTCAGGTGATTTTAAGGATATTCATGCATTAGTTTTCAGTATGTTATTGATCCATTGCTATCATGTTGTATCTTTTGTGTATATGTGATTTAAGGTTATTTAATGATGCTTATGTATATGTTAGGATTTCATTTTGGTTATGGTTTCTGACAATACTGACCTTAGATTTATATGCACATGGATCATTGTATGTTTTCATTATTGTTTAATGTGCTTGGTATGGTATGGGACAGAGTCGTAGTTACTTGCTTCGGTGATATCCAGACAATAACCTAGTCTCAACCATTGTTTTCCATATGATATATGTATGTATGTTCGTCTTGGTGATGATAGGTTTGTAGGTACCGGGCTACGTCTTCCCTGAATTGGCAGGAGTGAGCGTGCCCTATCGCATTAATCTCAATGGTAAGAGAGGAGAGATAGTTTTAAGATCCAAATCCTATCCTAAACCAAATTGTCCTAGTTATTGAACAAGTATCTGTTTTGACTACCCTGACCAAATTCGTATAGTTGATAGGAATTTGTGTATCCCTTTCCTTGATCATGTTCGATTTTGCTTGTTTTCGGTTTTAGGTGCTTGATGTGATTATGTGGATGTTATATCATGTTATTTATTTAATTAAATATTATTGCAATTAATTATTAAATATAGGGTATTTAATTAATTAAAAATTAAATTAAATACCTATATTTAATTAATTAAAAATTAAATTAAATACCTATATTTAATTGAAAGTTTATTTAAAAGTGCAATTATTGAATATTAATATTTAATTGAATATTAGAGTAAATAAGCTTATATGCTTAATTAAATAATTAAATATTTAGTTGCATGGATTATTGTGATGTAAATGTTTAAGTTATTTAAATTAATATTTTATTAATTACATGTGCAAGATTTGGCTGAAAAAGTATTTTCAAACTCAAGAGATCTCAACTTGAATTTAGGAGTCAAAGTTGAGTTGTGCAAGTAATTAGATATTTTAATTATTAATTGTTATTTTATTTCAGTTTTGGAGAGGAGTCCTTTTAGGAGTTAACTAAATGTGTTGTCATGAGGGTTTGCTTAATTAGGGGAAGTTGATCCTCATTAGGGGGACTCTTCTCTCATTTGAGAATAACAGGTTTTTGGGAGCATTTTTGGAAGCTTTGGTGTGTGCTTGGTTTTGGAGCATAATTTGGGAATTCTTCTTGCTTGGATTTTGCATTGTGTGTTCTTCAATAGATTTTGAGGTAGGGTCTTGTTCATGTCAATTCTGATTTTCGAATCCCTGTGTTCTATGCATCCAAAAAACTAAGAATTCCTTATTGGTCATTCCTTGCTTGTTTATTTTGGGTTTTGTTGATTTCAATTAGAAAATATACTCTTAAATCAATTTTATGTTTTTACTCAAGCTTGCATGTGAGATCTATGTTTGTGGGCATAAAGGGTTTCGTTTTATAGCATTAGGAAATTAATGAGTATTAGGGTTTTTAATTTAGATTTATTGTTGAAATGGGTATTTCTAGAAACTTAGATCCCTGATTTTCAAAGAAAAATATATATTAAACTAGTAAGAATATGTTATCCGAATTTCATTGGAAAATTCCCTATAAAACTCTTAGAAAATGATAAATCAATATGCTCTATAGTTAAAACTATAGTAGGAGGGAAAAAATAAATTCTTCCCTTGAAATTATCCTTTGGCAAAAATTAATTGAAAGGAAAAAATATACCTCTCTGTTGTTAAAAATTATAGAGTCAAAGAGAAATGAAATTTCACTAGTCAAATGTAAATTATAGAAAAGACAAATTTAAAAAAAAAAAGGGGCTTTATTCCATTTTTCAGAATTTTTATAAAAATTAAAAAAAAATAATAAAAGTTTTTTTTTTTTGCTGAAAGAAAATACAATGTTAAAAGGCATTAAAAAAAAAGAAATTTTTAAATAAAAAAATTTAATTACAAAGGAGGGCAGGTGGCGAGGGCCACCGCACCCCCCTGTCTCCATCCCCCAAGACTCGCGGGTCCTAAGGGACTGCAGGGCCCGCAGCACTGCGGAGCCCGTGCGGTACCCCAGAGGGGACCGCAGGGCCCGCGGACTGCAGTCTGCAGGAGCCTCAGGAGACCCCCGCGACCAGGAGGTAAAGGGGGTGGGGGCCACGGGACCCCCCATTAAACATATGTTATTTTTTTATATGTTTTTTTTTTTTTAATTTGATATAATTTTAATTAGTTCATTTTTTTTTAAATTGAATTTTAATTTATAATTATTATTATCTATTAATTAATATATATAGTACTAATTTTAATTTATAATTAATATTATTTATTAATTAGTATATATAGTATTAATTTTAATTTATATTTATATGCATTAATGTATTGTTAATAATAAATGGATTTATTAGAATTGAAGTTATTAATAAAGGGTTATTTTGATGAAGTTGACGCTAAAATTTATGGATATTCGTTTTAGTAAGAATACATCATATGCAAGTTGTTTAATTAAGGAAAATGAGGGAATTGATATTAGATTAGCATTGAAGGTTTTTAAATTGTATCCTATAATTTTGTAATTATAACCGAAAATTGGTAATTATTCTTAGATGTATTTATAAATTATTGTTATAAATAGATCTAAAGGAGATGTTAATGTTTTGTCAATATAGAATATTTAATTATTTCTAGATAGTAATTTTATTGAGTAAGTGAATTTGCATGATTAGGAATCATAAATTTGTGTATTCCTACGTTGACTTTATATTTTACTTTATGCATTCTGAATATGAGATTTATTATGCCTTGATGTGATTTGAGTGTGTGATCAAATAAATGGTATATTTCGGGTGCTCTTCTATGTTATCTTTTTTTTGGGTGCCTGTTGGGCTAGATGACCCTTAGGACATAATCCAGGGGATTGGGATTGTATCTTTGCATGGTATCTATTTTGGTGATTAATTTGTGAATTATGAGTATGTCATAGTCCTGATTTCCTATACCCAACCTAAATTTTGTCATGATGTGCTTTATGGTCTTATGAGTATACTGTGGATGTGTTGATGGTTATTGAGAATCTATGTGCTCCTGAATGAGCAGGATGCGATTTGTGATTATATATATCCTCATGTGTTGATCTTGAGTCTAGGTAGGTTAACTAAGTGTATAGTGGGGAAGTGACTTGCAATGGGGGTCCAGGACTCTAAGCGGTTACTAGGTAAACCCATTGGCAAGTTACTTAATGAGTGAAAACATGATACATTAAAGGGGTTTAAAATAAACTAATAATATGTCTGAGTCTCTACCCATGCCTTGGGTGCTATCACACGAAAGGATGGGAGTTGGGATCCTTGTCTTCGTGAAAGGATCACCAAGCCACATAGTGTCACTTGGAGGCCAGGGTCAAGAGGTACTACTAGGGTTACCTTCAAGGTTAGACTTATGTGATGAAACTTCCTTATATACAGCTTAGGTTATCCTACATGAGTCGGTTACTTCTGGTGTTGTTCAATATTCCTTGTTTTGGTTTAGATTGCTTCTAGGATCTTCCTTTGCATTAGAGTATGAGGTCATGTGTACCTTGTTTTGTATTATTGTTGTATACCCCATGTGATGGGCTTGTTACTATCTCCTCAGCACGGTGGGAGTGGACCTTTGGTACCATGTGGTCGGGTGGTAGTGATTCTTATTACCATTGAGATTTCGATGGATTCTTCTTCATGCTTGGATGTTCTTTGATGTAGTTCTATCTTCTGATTTCTTTGGAGACTAGTTCAGTTTCATGAGTTGTATACTTGTACCATATGTGTGTAATGGTTATCATCCTTAGAGGATGCATTGTATTATTTATTATGTATTATTACATACCCTATGACTTTTGTAGTGGATGTTGATTAGGTAGTATACCTTATGGTATCAGTTGTATATGTAATCTTTATTACGAGATGTATGTTGTTAGTTTCAGATTATGTAACCTTTATGTTAGTTCTTTATTATTGTAATTGTAGATTAGTTTGTTTAAGTAATTCTACGTCAAGGAACCCTCAAGAAGCGTTATCTATGTATGAGTTGTATTTCATGTATGTCATGTACTTTATTGTGTTGCTTCTGCATTGCTATTAATATTGTTGTAAGCACTTAAAAAAAAATTATTCTGTGAACTTAGTGTCGTGTTTAGGTTAAGTTCTCCTGGGTTCCCTAGTGGGGCATTACACATCTCAAATATCTCATTGCCCATTGATATTAATGCTTGTGTTTATAATGAAGCTGAGACATTTAAAGAATTTCATTCAAATACAGACTCAAATGACTTTGAGTGGAATTCTCCACATACCACTAGTACCCTACATCTTAACATTGCCATTGCCCAACTATATTTATGAGATAGACCCATAGATAATCAAGCTTGGATTGAGGAATTTCAGAACTAATATGAGCCTTTATCCTCATCCTCATCTAAAACTTATGAATTAGTGTCTAAATCATATAATATCTCAAGAAAACTCCCAATTTCATCCTTTCAAACCAAGGATACCATAGTCTTGGTCTACCCTGATGTTATTGAGTGGGAAGATAAAATCCACCAACCATGGATGTTTTTGAGAATGATGAAGCTATTGATGAATTATTTAGACTAATACAAGATATACCTATGAGAGATCATAAGATGGATTCAAATTTGAATTGGATAGAACAACATACTTTGGGAAGTTATATCAATCCTCCAGTCGTAAAATTCAAAATAAAGAAAATGTAAGGCTATTAGGTGAAAACTAAAAGGCACCTTCTAGCTGCAAAATAGTAAAAAAAAAAGGTGTATCTAAGGGTGAAAACCTTCCTTAGGTTCCTGAGGATGGAGAGATTGATAAACTCCTCATTAATGAGGAGAATTCATTACTTTTGGTACAAACAATGTAGACAATCAACATTGGCACTACAAAAACAAAAAGGCTAATTCACTTGGAAGATTCGTTAACATCGAAGGACATAGGACATTTCATTTAGTACTTTAAATATAGGAAAATTAATTTTTCTTGGTCAAACACTAACATTCCTGGGTTAGATCCATAACTAGTGCTCCACCATCTACCACTGAAGCTAGGGGAAAATCCTTACAAAATGAAGCTCCAAAAAATACATCCCAAGATTGCACTATTAGTCAAAGTAGAGTTAAAGAAACTACTACATATAGGCTTTATAAGGCCTATTGACTATGCTCGTTGTATGTCCAATCTGGTGCCTATGTCCAAATCATGTGGATCCATAAGAACCAACACTAACTTTAGGGATATGAATTTGGCATGTCCAAAGGATGATTTCCCCTTATCGAACATTGAAATGATTGTTGACCTCACTTCTAGGTATAAGATGATATCACTCAGAGATGGTTTCCCTAGATTTCATCAAATCAAAATTGCACTGAAGGATCAAGAAAAAAACAAGTTTCTCATGGGCATGGGGCATTTATTGTTGGTTTTTCATGCCCTTTGATTAAAAAAATGTTGGTGCTACATATCAGAGAGAAATGATGACTATTTTTCATGATATGATGCACATCACAATGGAAGACTATGTCAATGACATATTCGCAAAGCCACTAGAAAGGAATTTGCACTTATATGTATTAGAGCCAGTCTTTGATAGAATCCAAGAATACAAGGTTAGATTAAACCCAAAGAAATCTGTCTTTTGACTCACATCAGGAAAGTTGTTGGGATTTATTTTCTCCCATGGAGGAGTAGAGATAGACCTTGAAAATGTCTAAGCCATAATCAATATGCCCCCACTAACAACTCTAAATAACCTTAGGACTCTATAGGGAAGATTAGGATCAGTTAGAAGGTTCATCTAACAATTTGTACACAAGTTCCCTCCATTTTAGTACTTACTTCACAAAGATTCAAAATTTAAATGGATAGAAGATTGTCAAAATGCCTTTTAAATATTGAAAGACTATATTCTTTCATCACCGCTCTTAGTGGAACCCATTCCAAATCAACCCCTACTATTATACATATCAGATACAAAACACTCACTAGGGGAATTGTTAGCACAAATGACTCAGAAGGAAAGGAAAGAGCCATATACTACATTTGTCACACAATTGTGGCTTACGACCTAAACTATACTCCTATTGAGAGAGCATGTTTTTCTATAGTTTTTGCTTCACAAAAACTCAAACACTACATGTTGAGTCACAAGATGATCCCAATTAATAATATTGATCCATTGAAATGTCTGTTGAGAAAAGCATCATTGACAGGATGTCTAGCTAAATAGGTCATGATTTTAAGTGAGTTTGACATTGATTATGTGGACAAAAAAGTAATAAAAGATCAAGCTATTGTCGTCCAACTGGCAGATGCACCCTTACCTTCAAGTCACCCAATGTTGATAGAATTTCCAAATGAAAGAATATTTTCCCTAAAGATGTAGAAAAAATGGAAATTATACTTTTATTCCTATCACACAAAATTTATAAGGCACTGGAATTTTCTTTATCACTCCTCAAGGATAATCCATTCCTAGGTCCTACAAGATGAGTTTTGACTACACCAACAACATAGCCAAGTATGAAGGACTGATAATAGGTCTCAAAATAGTTTTCTAATAGAAGATCCAACACCTACAAGAGTACAATGATTCTCAATTGATTATCAACCAATTCAATGGTAGTTAGGACACCAAGGATGACAAATTGATACCCTATAAGGCCACGAAAGAAGAAATCAAGAAACACTTTGGACATTTATCATTTGAGAAAATATTGAGAATAAAGAAAAAGGCAACATATGACATGGTCATTTTAGGATCTTTGCTAGACATGCCTCTTGATGTGACACATTGTGAGTTCAAAAGGCATTATATTTTTCCTTTAGTATAATTAAGGAAAAACATGATCTACACCATCAGTTTACTCTACACTGATAGACAAGGCACAACACTACCCGACGCCAAGGTTACTCAACAAACACTATTCAATGTTATCCAATGAAAAAAAGGTAAAGGAAACCCGATGAGTAACAACAATGCAACCCAATGGAACATCAAAGAGAGGAACTTGACAGAAAAAGGGAACCCAATGAACAGTTCAACAAAGGAATGCCAACCAACTTCAAGTTCAACCCGATGACCAAGAACTGACAGTCAGTTACATCCCACAAAAAGTGGATCTAACTTTCCACGTTAGATAAATCACTAAAGTTGTATTTATAGCTTCTTATTTTACTTTTAAATCCATTATGTGCAGAGGAATTAATGTATTTTATATTGTTTTAATTAGTTTTACTGATTTAAAACATGCAAACTAGAGATCAAGGTCAAGTTGTAAACCTTGGATCTAAGAGTTAACATTGTAATGTGTGATTCCAAGATAGGTCAAATACTTGTATAAATAGGTGCTCAATCTATTAAGAATAGTTGTTGTTCAATGAAGATTGTAGCCACAGAGAGAATCTATAGACTATACAAGAGTATTCATGCAGAAGGATAGAAATAGAATCAAATCAGTTTCAAGAACAAAACAGAGGCTACCGACAAGAAGAGAAAAGGTATTCATCAATCACTTAAGGTGATATTGCTATTCTGAGAGTTTTAATAGATCTGTAATCATCAGTTATAGATTTCATATAGTCAGGTCAACATTTGTACTCATTCTAACAAGTGTAGTACACATATGAAATCCTTTCAAGGAAGGTGGACTTAACAGTCTTATTGCAAATCTCATAACTGAGTGCACACTTAAATCAGTGTTGCTAAAGCTCTTAACAGAGTAGATCTTAATAGGTCTCCACCTTAATACTCCTAATAGGGTAGATCATCAGAAGTGATCAAATTGTAAGCCTTAACCGACTCCCTTCCATTTTGTAGATAGTGAAGTTTTGTGGGTGCCATTCCTACTGCATTTTTTACTTCTTAACAAGAGTTTTCTGTGATACCATATCTTGTGTTATGTGTTTCTAATTTTTATTAATGTTTCTATGAATGTTTCAAACTATTAAATATTATGAATGAAATAATACATGCATAAGAAAGAACAACAGTAATGGTTGGTAATGAAGTAATGAATGATTATTAATGATTAATTAGAAAGGTGTTAAAATTTATAGAGGTACTGATTCACCCCTCCCCTCTCAGTACTACTTCCCATTAATTCCAACAATTCATATCAGATCTAAGTCTCTTCTTGGAAAGCTTAAAGGATTAAGAGAAAAGATCATACAATGGAGAAGTACAAACTTGATAAGAATATTGAGAACAAAAAGCTTGAGATATAGATGTTCTATGAATAGTATAAAGATGCAAGAATCAAGATGAGAGAGATGTTGAATGAGAGAAAAGGTATGGCTACCCGAAATAATGAAAAATATTATCAAGAAGAAGAGATTCCAGATTTATTTGAATCTTTAAGATCCAATGCAAGTAATACATCAGAAGAGAACATCACAAATCTAAAGGAGATCAATCAAAATCTGACAGAGCAAATAAAGATGTCACAAACTGGTCAAGAGAGCCACATGGTAAGAATGATTGATGTGATGAGTTCTGCTAGACAAGCTAAAATAGAAAGAACACTTGCTATTGATGACAGGAGGAAGATTATAGAGAAACTAAAAGAAAAGGAATTATAAATTCAAAGGCATGGTGAGCATCACCATGATCTCACAAATTAGATTATTCTTATGAGTCAAGAAGCAAATAGAATAAATGTGAAACTCATTGAAAGAATATAGATTATCGGTGAACTAAGAGAAGAGAATGAAAAGCTAAAATATGATGTTAGAATTCAGCAACAATATAGTGATATTATTAGAAAGGATGAAGATAGCAATAAAAGAATGGATGAATTTCTTGAAGGACAAAAAAGAGTCAACAACAACAATGGTATAGGCTTCATAAAAAATGGAGAATCATCTAATCAAGCAAACTCAAAGAATGTCTATGAAAATACAAGACCAAGAAAGTTTATATGCAAGCACTGTGGAAAGAAAGGGCACACATCAAATGTATGCCAAGGTAAAATGAAAGGTATTCCTAAATCTACACCTACATTCATAGGATTCTGTTATAAATGTAACAAGAAAGGACATAAGGCTTATGAATGCAAAACTAAGATAGAACAGCCAAAGAAGGAAACCTACATGGAAAAATATTTTCCTACATGTAAGATGAATGGGCACACATCTGAAGAATGCTAGGAAAATAAAAGGCAAGCATGGAAGTCTAAAGGTCAAAAGATTCCTTATCAACCAAAGAGAATAGGTAATCAATATACAGGGGATTACAATACTTGGACAAACTATACATCATGTGGTAGATATGGTCACATTGCTGTAAAATACATGAGAGAATGGACCAAAAGGTCTAGAGGATGGTCAAACCCTGGAATGGCATGCTTGCACTATAATAAAGTTAGTCACCTCAAGAAATATTGCAAAGACAGATTGATAGAGACAAGCACATATCCCAATGGAAACACCATTGAAGATATCCAGAGGGCAAGAGACAAAATGTGGATAAAATCTTCAAGAAATGATGAAGCAAGGCCAAGCAATGCAAATGGTGACACCCCATCTAATAGATCTAGTGACATCACCACCCCCACTTAAAATAAACAAGTAAGTATGGAACTCCAATATACCAAGTCATATTTTGCATTAGTTCCATTATACAATTGATAGATATTCAAAATCTGCATGAATAAATATGCATATTATGTTACTTGTTCCAACTCTAAGAAATAAACCCCGTCAGTATACACATACCAAAAATCATCGGTGAACAAAGTAGACAAGTTGTTCTACACTTACCGAAAACTGTCAGTCAACACATAAAGTGACTAAGTTGCCAATGTAACCCGAAATCCGTCAATAAGAAAGGAAAGTTACAAGTTGTCACTATAGAATACCGATATCTATCGGTACAAGAAACATTGTTAACAACTATCCCAAGCAACTCAACTTCACTGATGATGATTTGGAAATTCTTCTCGACGAAACCCGTCTTCATGTCCCGATGAGTCATTGCAAATTTATTACAAAGACTTAGGGAAAAAAGTCTATAAATAGTCGATGAGACAACTTCATTTTGCACCCGTGATTTGAAGAGAAAGTAGAGAAAAAAAAGAGCGATTAAAGAGAAGAAAGTAGAGCGTCCTTAGATCAATCTAATCACAAAACAAATAGATCTTTCACCACTATTGCGGATTGAAGTAAGTATCGAAGGCACCGAAATATCTCTGTCGTTATTTTTCAAGAAAGCCCTAAATTTCCATAATACCCTAAAATTTGAAAAACGATGGAAACCACCTCAAGAACTGCTAAAATCAAGAATTATAAGAGGAATGTGGTTAAGCTGATCAAGAACAGTACATGTGTAGAGCCCAAGTATAAGATCTTCCCAGAAATTGCATCAAAACCTGATGAAACTGGCATGTTTACAAAAATACCACCTAGGGTTTTGCTCATAGAAGACGTTAGGTCTTATATTCATTGCAAGATCATAGAGATAGGTGATATTGAAATGGATGAAGCTTACAAGAAGCTTTGTGATACCGAAGGGAAACTGAAGGAAGAGAAAAAACACTTGGAAGTCAAAGGGTTAACTAATGCCCTACATTTCCCGAGGGAATTCAAAATAGACTAGATAAGGTTAGTCTTGAGTAGAATGCATGATAAGAAGCTATGGCTAGACCAACCCAACAAAATAACCAAGGACGTCCTTCACACTGTCACTGGTTATCTGATAATTGATAAACCTAGGGCACACAAGCATCCCTCCATGAAAGAAGTTAAAAAACTCACCAATGCAGAAGGGGACAACAAAGGTCTCAAAGTGAACACAATCACCGATGAAGAACTAAAATTTGGTGCATGTGTAATTGGGTATAAGATTTTTCAAGCAAGCAGATTGAACAACATATCTGCAACATCAGTAAGCACAACTTACAAGATAGTGACCAAAGGAATTCAGATGGATCTGTGTGAGATCCTATTAAAACAACTTGATGAGAACATGCACATAATCAGGTCTACAAAGACCAACACATGTAAGTTCGGCTCAAATATCATGTGTATCTTTTTCTATTTTCAAGAATAATTTCCTTTAGTAGGAAAAGTAAAATGGGACACTACCAAACTGGTAACCCAACATATTAGTGAACTGATTAAGTTACTAGGGGACAAATTTGAATATGTTATGTTTGCTTACTTCCTTGAGTTCAAGGAAGATATGATGGAGAGGACTAGGATTCCTGAACAACTTGTGGAAAAACATAAAGATGAAATATGTTTCATGGTGGACACAGATTTCACCCATATCAAACCACTTGTGCCAAGGACATCTTGGTTAGCACCAATGAATTATGAGATCAATATTGATCAAGCTACAAGTGTAATTGATGCACTAATAAATGAGCCTATTGATAGAAAACAACCTAGGTTTGGAACCTATGAAGAGGAAAAATCTAAGATAAAGAGAGGCCTAGAGATAAAGAAAACTATCAAAAAAAAGGATAAGATGGTTAAGAATCTCAAGAAGATTCTATCAGTTATAGAAAAAGAACAGGAACAACTAGAGGAAACCGATGAATAGGGCACCATCGGTCAGGCACAAGAAGAACATAAATTAGATTATGAGGAGATTGAATATGATACACCTCCACCTCCACCTCCTGCAAAGAAGAAGAGGACAAGGAGTCAAACTGATACAACCAATACAACACCTCTTAAGAAAGGTCAAGTAAGGACCTATATGAGGAAGAAGGCAGAGAAAAGAACAAGGCAACAAACTATGAAAACAACACCTCCAAAGAAGAAGAAAAGGTTGGTTGGGACAAAGGCTGACATAGAGGAAACTAAAGATGATGAGCCTAATGTGGAAAAGAAGAACTACATGAATCAAACAATTGATGAAGCTGCTGAGTCTATTACTACATCCAAAACCATATCTGATAAGAAAATCAGACAATGGGATACACTAAACCCCGAGGACCAGAATAAGATACAAGAGGCACTTATAAAGTCAATGATCAAGTACAAATATGCACCAGCTAAATTTTTCAATAAACTACCTAAAGAGCTGGGTAACAAGGTATACCAACAATGGTCATATGCTCTGCAAACCGAAAGAGAAGCAAGGGAGAGGGTACTAGTAACAGTAATTCCTCCCAAATCCAAGGTTGAAGAAATCAAAGAAATACTCAAGAAGCAATCAAGTAAATTTGTAGCCAAGATAAAGGCATACAAAGTATTAGAGAAAAAATTCATAGAGCTGGAAAAAATGACTGAAACTAAATGGAGACAACTCCTAGATCTACCAGCAGAGTCAACAAGTGGTGAGAATCAATTAATTCTCACCAACACACCTCACAGAGAGGAGGAGATAGACAATGCAAGTCCTCTGCACTTTTCTCTAGACAATACTGAAAGTGAAAATGAGCCCATAAACTTAGACACAGTCATGGATGATCTCAAAATCCAAGATATCACCAACTATGACTCTGATAAAGGTCCAAAGAAGAAAGATGAATTAATATTCATTACACTTAAGGATCAGGAACATCAACAAGAATTGAAGACATCAAATGATAAAGATATGAATGTTGATGATGAACAAGTAAAGGACACTTCAGTCATGGACTCCAAAGAACTAGACCCTGCAGACCAAGTGCAAAAAGATGAGGATGTCAATGCTCAAAAAGATCAAACCGACGAGAAGTACACCACTCTAGATACAGCCCAAGCAACCACTCAAAGAAATATGCCTGTACAAATGAAGGAAATCAATATTTTAGAGGTTAATGATGGATCTGCAATAGAAGACATGAGTACACCTGAGAACAAGGGTGATGCCAAAGCAAAAAACACCACAGATAATTCAAAGAAAACAACTGCAGGGAAGGCTGCAACTGATGATCAGACAGATAATTCTTCTAATCAAAATAAAGAGGAAAAACAAAAGGAGGAAGGGGACATACAAATAGAGAAAGGTGAAGAAGAAAAGAAAGATGAGAAGGAGAAGCAATCAAAAGAAAAATCTACAGAGACACCCAAGGTTGAGGGAGAGACATCTTCACAAAACCGACAGGTGCCACCTGAGAAGAAAATACAAGAAGCATCTTCCACAAGACCTTCACCAACCACTGCAGATAGAAAAAATGAACTAGCTATGGTATTTCATACATCTGCATCCCCACAAAGCTCAAAGAAGAAGAAGGGAAAGCATAAGAATCCAGTAACTCTGGATGAAATCGTTGAGATTCTAGTTTGTGATCCAAGGACATTGGATCCAACTGCATTGACAAAGTATGTCAGGCTCTGTGAGAGAAAAGAAATACAAGAAAAACTAAAAAGAGCCACAAATGAGGCTAAGGTACTAGAAGTAGCAAGAGGTATACTTCAATAGATTTTACCTGATGTAGATATTGATCAAAAATCTCCAATGCTTGATCAATTGGCAATACTCACATATGCAATAACATCTCAGAATATTGATGCTAAGAAGGTTATGGAAGAGAGACTTGAACAAAAGTATGAGTTCAAGCTAGCCAAGAAGATAATCCAGGAAGTGGCATTGAAAAAGTTTAAGCTATCTGAATTGGTAAGTACAATTGATCCAATCATATCAGAAGCTATTACCTTAATATAGAAATTGTGCACTCTAGATCAACTCACTCAGGAGTATACCGACCAGATAGAAAAAATTGATGCTGATCTTAAGTCAAGTACACAAAGTCTCACAAATAATGAAGAAGTAATTAAATTGCATGATGAGAAAATCAAACAGACTCAGAAATAGTGACAGGACATACATATTGCAAAGATGAAGTATAGAGATGAGGTAAATGAGCTCCAAGCTCAACTCTTACTAACACTTTCACTCCTGTAACAAAATGTGACAGAGGAAAATACATTAATTGCCACCCTTGAAATGTCTATCCTAGACAATATTTATGATATGGACGCAAGGCTAGAGCTACAACACATGGCACTAGAACAACTGAAAGAAAAATGGGATAAAATGCAAGATATCAAGACAACCCATTCCAATATACTCGACACATTTTAAGTTGCACATTTTTGTCACAATTTTGACATACTCTAAGTTGTACATTTCTATCATAAGTATCAAAGAAAGGGGAAATTGATATGTTCACTCACCTCAGTTAAAAGGGGGAAATAGTATGTATAGTAAAATAAAATGGAAAATACAAGGAAGAAATAATATGTACATACAGAGAAAAGAATAGAAAATGTATAGTATACATGTACATATACTTATACTATACTGATGCATACAGTTAGGGGGAGTTATATGATAAAAAGGATATAAACAAGGTGTACATACTAAACACTTTAGTATTATGCACATATCAATTTTTGATACTAATGTCAAAGGGGGATATTTAAGGCATTATATTTTTCCATTAGTATACTTAAGGAAAAATATGATCTGCACCATCGGTTTACTCTACACCGACAGATAGGGCACAACACTACCCGACCCCAAGGTTACCCAACAAACACTATTCAATGTTATTGAATGAAAAAAAGGTAAAGGAAACCCGATGAGTAAAAACAGTGCAACCCAACAGAAAAGAAAAGAGATGAACCCGATAGACAAAGGGAACCCAATGAACAGTTCAACAAAGGAATGCCAACAGACTTCAAGTTCAACCCAACGACCAAGAACTGATAGCCAGTTAGATCCCGCAAAACTTGGATCTGACTTTCCACGTCAGATAAATCACTAAAGTTGTATTTATAGCTTCTTTATTTAGTTTTAAATCCATTATGTGTGGAGGAAGCAATATATTTAATATTGTTTTAATTAGTTTTACTGATTTAAAACATGCAAACTAAAGATCAAGGTCAAGTTGTAAACCTTGGATCTAAGAGTTAACATTGTAATGCATGATTCAAAGATAGGTCAAATACTTGTATAAATAGGTACTCAATCTATTAAGAATAGTTTTTGTTCAATGAAGATTGTAGCCATGAAGAGAATCTAGGGACCAGACAAGAGAATTCATGTAGAAGGACAAAAATAGAGTCAAATCAGTTTCAAGAATAGAATAGAGGCTACCGACAAGCAAAGAAAAGGTATTCATCAATCACTTAAGGTGATATTGTTATTCTGAGAGTTTTAATAGATCTGTAATCATCAGTTATAGATTTCATATAGTTAGGTCAACATTTGTACTCATTCTAACAAGTGTAGTACACATATGAAATCCTTTCAAGGAAGGTGGACTTAACACTCTTATTGCAAATCTCATAACTGAGTGCACACTTAAATCAGTGTTTCTAAAGCTCTTAACAGAGTAGATCTTAATAGGTCTCCACCTTAATACTCCTAACATGGTAGATCATCATAAGTGATCAAACTATAAGCCTTAACCAGCTCCCTTCCATTCTGTAGATAGTGAAGTTTTGTGGATGCTATGCCCACCACAGTTTTTACTTCCTAACAAGAGTTTTCTGCAATACCATATCTTGTGTTATGTGTTTCTCATTTTCATGAATGTTTCTATGAATGTTGCAAACTATTAAATATTATGAATGAAAAATACATGCATAAGAAAGAACAACAGTAATGGTTGGTAATGCAGTAATGAATGATTACTAATGATGAATTAGAAAGGTGTTAAAAGTTATAGAGACACTGATTCACCCCTCCCCTCTCAGTACTACTTCCCATTAATTCCAACAAATGGTTAAATGGCTCATGGTCCCTGCCTTTGAATTCCCCAAGTCTAAAGTTGTGAGTGAAATTATTGGTCCTAATTCTCCATGGTACCAAGAGATTTATGTTTACCTAACTAGCCAGATCATTCCCCTTTGCTTTTCCTATAACAACAAAAATTCCTTGAAAAGAAACTCCTCATGTTACACTATCATTGGTAATAAACTCTATAGAAGTAGTATGAATGGAACACTCCTTAGATGTCTCAACTTGGAATAAGCACAAGAAATGATATTAGAAGTACACAAGGGTATTTTTTGTGACCATTCTAGTGGCTTGAACTTAGCAAAGAATCTTATAATAATTGGGTATTATTCGCCCACAATGGAGACACAGGTATTCTTATTTGTATAAGAGTGCATAAAATATCAAATTCATGGGAACCTCATCCATGTGCTACATTAGAAGTTGCAGCTAGTCACCTCACCATGGCCTTTCTTGCAATGGGGCTTCGATCTAGTTGGAAAGATTCATACCTTATCCTATGATGGTTATAAGTACATAATCACAGCGACTAATTATTTTGCAAAGTGGGTTGAAGCAATCCCAATGATCTACACCAGTGGTAAATAAATTTCCAAGTTTCTTTTAAACTATATCATAAGCTGGTATGGTGTACCAAAGACCATCATTATAGATAATGGCCCCCCTTCAAAAATAAAAAAGTGGGTGAGCTTTGCCAAAGATTCCATATCTACCACCACTATTCTTCATGGTACTTTCCCTAGGGTTATGGTCAGGCTAAGGATATGAATAAAACTATTATAAAAATATTAAAAAAGATAGTAAATGAAGCTAACCGATACTGAAACCTTCAAATCAACCCCGTCATATGGGCATATCACACTAGTTTTCATACCCACACAAGAGCCACTCCATACTCACTAGTATAAAGTACCAAATTCATCTTTCCAATAAAGGTTGAGCTCCCATCAATATGAGTATCCCTTTAGCACATCATTTCAGATGAGGAATACTGAGTATCTCAACTACAAGAGCTAGAATTGCTTGAAAAAAAGAGACAAAATGCACTAATTCATTTGCAATCATATACAAAACATCTTAGGATAAGTTACAATAAAAAGGTCATACCCTGATATTTTGAATTTGGTGACTTAGTACTAATGGAGAACCAGAAGAATCAAATTGAAAGAGAAAAACTAGGAAAGCTTGAACCAAACTAGCTGGGTCCCTACATTATTACATCAGTCTATGGGTCTAGGGCATACCATATATCCACATCATAGGGATAGCCTCTATTAGACCCTATCAAGGGCTTGCATCTATAGAAGTACTATTCATGACTCTCAAAGTAGACCTGTTTCAAAAATGTCAAAAAAGTTATTAAAAAAAAAAAATAAATAGAAAAAAGATAAAATGTTACCTTGGCCAAAATATGGAAAAAAGACATCTTTTGGTGACACAAAAATATAAATACAAGAGAAAATAGTTTTTCCTATGGTGAAAACCACTTCAGTGGTTTCTTGGCAAAGTACCATGATTAAAACTAGGAAATTTGACGTTGTATGTAGGGATCATTGCTCTATTATCTATCATTTCTCCAACCTAATATCACATGTCATTCCACCTAATATTTCGTAATAAAATTAGTGGTCAGCAATGTGGTGGCTTGAAATTTGTTACTTGTCATTGTCTTATCATATCCTATCACATTTTCTACCAAGTCAGTTCATCATGGCCATTCCACCAAAAATTTACCATTCTGTCTTGACTGGGGGCAACCCAATCTCATGATCCAACAAAAATACCAAAAACATTAAAAAATGTCCCAAAAATCTAAAAAGTGGAAAAAGTCCTTCAAAAAGTTCAAAAACATCAAAAAAGTCATACAAAAACTCCTAAAACATTCATAAAAAGTCCTGAAAAAATTATCGAAGACAACCATTATTTTGTAAAAAAAACCAAGAAAAATCTATAATAAAACACCTTTTTACATAAACCAATTCTTTTTCATTTCAAAATAGACATAGAATGATGTCATACAACAAGTTTGAGCTTCAGCAGAACCAAGTCAAAAATGTCAACTAGTCAACAAGTCCTCACTAAACTAACCAAACTATCTTTATCGATCAATCAAATTCAAATATCAAAGTCTTTTGTCTAAAAGTCTTTTTTTCTTAGACAAACAAGTAAACACTCGAAACCAGACATCTCAGTCTTACATGTGGTACCTCATTCTTGAAATCTGACATCATCATCAATTGTCAATGTCATTGTCCAAACTACTCCAAAACACTGACACATAATTAGTATGGTTGTTTACTTGTTGAGTCACATCGGTCTAAGATCATGTCTTGATTTTTTCAATTCATGTTCCTTTGCATTTCCATGATTCCACAAGTGATTAGATTTGTCGAGATGGTTCATGACTTATTTTTCTTTGTCTTCTATTTTTGGAATGTTTTCCATGAAATCTTAAAAGAGATTTTGGGCATCTATGATAAGAGCCTTCATATCCATATACAATATCTATTTACAAAACATATTCCAATAGAGTAATTGGTTATGATACACCCCATATTTCTTGACTCTTAATGCTCGACCTAGATGGATTAGTCCACATTCCTTGTATGCTCAAAATGGTTGTTAAAATACAAAGGGATAATTGTACCTAGATCATTTATATATGGGTATGATGGTATTCAAATTTTATATAATAAAAGTGGCTCAATGGTGAAATAAATTTCTCAAATAAGTTGGAATTTGAAGGTGGTTAAAATAATTTAAGGTTGCAATCAGGATTCATTATCATTCTCTCTCATCTCCTTATGAACAATTCTCTCCATTAGTCCTAACAATTCCTTATGATAGAGTACCATAATACAAAAAAAATATTGCATCTTGCATCCATAAGGAATGTTAGTACAGATATATCATACATATAGTACATTTCATAATGCATCCATCCATCTGATAATGCATAGAAAACATTAAAATGCATTTAGCCAAGGCTATCATATAATATGCATCACATCTAGTCACATCATATTAAGTGCATATGAAAAATACAAAAAAAATTAAGTGCAAAAGACATTACCATGACATCACATCATATAGGAAATGCATACATCCATCACATAGACATAACATAAAAGCATAAGTGTAATCATTTCAACTCATAAGTGTAATCGTGTATCACATATCATCATAGAAAAAATGTGCATCACATAAAGCATAAAGTAAATTAGATTGCATATTCATCATATAAGGTTGCAAAAACCATTTAACACACACACACACACACACACACACACACACACACACATCTGAACAATGTCATGATACAATTTCTAAAGAAGAGTTTACAAGCTCACAAAATATATGCAAAAAAAATAGTCTACAAAATTAACTCATGTTGCCTCCACCATCTAGTCTAGGAGGTCTAGGTGGTATAGTCTTCAAAGGCCCAACCCTAGTCTACCTACATGGTGCATTTGTACCTTCCTAATGTGCTCTACGAGGATGTATAAAAAAAACCCACTAATCTCTTATCTCTCATGTCTCTATGATCTTTGTGGAGTGGTATAACTAGGAACCACTCTCTCATAGTGATCCCACCAATACTCAATCTCTCTTTGCATGTATCGGGCCTGTCTAGTGACATCTATAATTACCTGGAAGTACCTATAAATAATCTTTTATGAAGTAGCATCTTGTACACTGCCAATAAATGCTCTGACCTCTGTCTATGTTGCCTTTGCACTACTCTTTACTGCATGCCCCCTACTCTCTACTACTTGTACCTCTTCCCTCATGATATCCCTCTCCTAGTCCATATCTCTCTACATCATCTCTAGCCTCCCTTCCAAAACTATCGCCCTCATCACATGCCAACATCTCTTTTGGTTTTTTGATGTCACCCTCCCCTCAGCCTCAGTCACACTAGTCTCCACCTATGTCAACAACCTAACGGCTCCATTTAAATCTACCTTAGAGATCCCTAACCTTATCCCTCAGTCACTTCATCTCATCTTCTTTATCTCCTCCCCTCTCTCCAACATAAAGTCTCACAGGTATGTCATGTGCAGCCTAATGGAAACCACCCATGGCTACATCTATGAGTCTAGCATCATCCCTCTTAATGTCCATCTCATCCTTTGAAGAAATGGATTTGTTATCACTCTATATCTTACTATCACTCCTCATCTCCTCTGAACTACTCCTAGTAATATCTACATCCATAATACCTAGTTAGTAACATTTTTTCACAGGGACATACCAGGGCATGTTTTTTATTAAATCTTCTTTGAAACAATGTCTAAAAATGAATTATATCAAAGAGGGGAAAAATGTAGACTCTTAAAAATGACCTATTGCTTTAACGCAACAAATTTAATAACATTCCTATAAAGTTTTTAAATAATCTTGCATCCTTCTACTATATTCTAAATTCAATTTCACCACTTCTCTTTAATTTCATAATTATGTGACTTTAATTAATTACTTAATTACTGAATGTCTAAATCAATATTCATCAACTATTCCTCTATAAAGTAATTTAATAATTAATATTGTTTAATTATTCTCTTTGACATTCCAATTAATTAAATAATTACAATATCCAATTAATATTTCCTCTTTGTAATTATTACACACATATAATAATTACATAAATCAAATTTCCACTCATAAATAAATAAATAATATTTATTTAATTAAACTAATTATTCCTCTAATAAATAAATAAGTTTAATTATTTATTTATATTCCCCCATGTGAATGTAATTTATTTATTTAATTATATATATTCTCTCACTTTTACCTAATACTACGTTTCAGTTAACTTCTCAATCACTCTTCTCTAACTAATCAATCAATTTGGTTAATTATCAAGTTAATCTATTTAGTCTTCTATTCCATCTAATCAGTCTTCTAAACAATCAATCCAGTTGACTCGCCAATCTAATCAGTCTACTCTTCAATCAATTCACTTCACTCTCTAATCCATTTAGTTAACAGATTAATCTATCATGTTGACAAGGAAATCAAGTGAGTTAAACTCCCAATCAAACTAAATTTAACTCTTCAATCATAGATAAGCAGTCTCGCTAATCGTGGAATCCTAACTGAAACCCCAAATTATTATAAATAGAGATCTTATTCTTGTATTTAGTAATTATTGACTTTTTTGTCACCATTAACCCCCTACCTTAGTTTCCATCACAAGGTTCCATTTGAGTAGGTATTTTGAGCTAATTGGTAAGAAATACTTCAAAACAAATATTTTTGTGGAACATTCCTCATGTTTCACAAAAATAAGCTTATAGAGCTTCTACAAGAGTCTAGGGATATATTTTAAGGATATATGTCCATGGTTTCCACAAAATTCCAAGCCCAATGTTCATTAAGACTGAAGAAGAAAACATTGGGGAAACACGTTCCTTGTTTCACTGATGAAGATTCATTAGAGTAGCTACAATTATCGCTTGAAGGAAAAAAATTTGATGTTTTTATGGGTCAAGTTACCTCTATGGTGGCATCGGTAAAATATTTTTGATATGTAGTCTGGTATTGCTACGAAGGGTGATGTTTACGACAAGACATCTTTGTGTCTTTCTAAAGTGGTTGTTCTTCAGATCCATCAGCATAGGTTTGTTTATAAGAGTTCATCTGAAAAACTTGAGCCATCGTACGAAACAAAAGGGTGCATACCAATAGTGCATGTTTCCTCGATGGGATTTTCATTGGCAGAACATTAGATAGATTTCACCGATGAGGTTCATCGGTGTATCTCAGGGGATTGTTGGGAGATTCTAAGCCCATTCCAATGGTGTATGTTATTTTGATGGATGTTATCGGGGTAAGTCACCCTGATGATTTTTTTCATCATCATAGTTATGGTTATCGATGATAGATTAAAAGCATGATCTGATAGTGTAAGTTCCCCATTGGGGTTTTCATTGGAAAGAGTCTTGTCAATATCCATGGCATGAGGTTCATCAAGGGAACTTTGATGAGCGGTAGGGAGGAAATTGTTCATTAAGATGGGTGATGTTATGCTTATGATTTCTATTGGTAGGAAATCTCCTATGTTTTTTGATATCTTTCAAGTGTCGATAAGTGAAGGATTTTAATTGGTAATATTTTTTTTTTCTATGATGTTTGATAACTTTCAATCATAGCTTGATTCACTCAACAAAAGGTTGGTTATAGGGGAACTTTCCCTGATGATCAAAAAAGTCATTTTGAGTGCCATGGAACATAGAGTACTCATTGGGGAAGCTCTCAAAAATGAATATCAGATTTAAGATTGAATAATTAATGCTCTTAGCTACATTCTGTGACCTTTTTATTTTTTCAACCTTCCATTGGAGTCAGTTGTTGATTCATTCAAGTGGTGTCATTACTTTTGTATGGTCTTGATCAGATTCTCTCAACTATGCCATAACCATTTATGACTGTAGATATTTCTTGAGATTGGTTCCACATTCCAATAGAGTAAATATCATGAAGATAGTTTTTTGTTGGCCATTATTTCCATTTGCAGAGATATTAACTTTTGACGTCCCCTATCACTTCTAGGTTTTATACTTGTACATAGAGATTAGACATTTGATTTGATCTATTTTTCCTTATGTAACTCAAACCTAGTTGAGGGCTTCAAATTCATGTGTAATTATTGAAATTATTAATCTATAAAGGAAAAATTTGCACATATCTTCTGGGTACTTCTCTGGTTCTTTGCAGCAACTTAGGCTTTGCAACTGTAATTTCTTATTTTTTCCATGCATTAATAGAAATATTTGTTTTATCGTATCCTTTGACTCTAATGTATTGTGTATTTTATTTCAAAGTATGGATTTATTCTCTTTTTATTTCCTTATTTGTATGTTGTTTTGATGTTCTCATGAATGATTCACTTTGAGAGCTTTCTTCTTTGCATCATCTCATTAGTTATGATTTGCATATCAGTCCTAGGAGGATAGAATAAAGTAGAGGCCTATTTGTATTTAGGTTCTTTATTGATGTTTTGTAGAGTTATAGGTAGCGAGATCCATGATTCAACTGGGTGAAATCACCTCTTTTCCTCTTTAGCTTATGCTTCTCCCTTTTCCCTCAAAAGAAGTAGTTTAGGTTCACCCTAATTGTAAAGGAAGCTGGCCTTCTCCAGAGATTAAACCTCGCTTGTCAAGCCCCACACTTGGGACGTTGTTTATATGTTTCACAAGGTTGGTTAGGTTTCTAACAACCACCTATTCCTAGGTTTATACCTTTTTGACAATAGTTTGTGGCACGCCTGGTGGAGCTAACAATCAAAGATTCAATTCAGTTTTCAACTCAGCCACCAGTCATACCATAGTTTTTCGCACACCTGGTGGGGAAAAGATAATAAAAGTTCAAGAAAATCCCTTGGTGGACCATACAAAGCTTCATTCATTGATAATTTTAGTGTTTTTATAAGTTCTAAGATCCTTTGGAGGAATTTCATTCAAACACCATAGTGAATCCAAGTGCAAATCTACTGGTTTCAAGTACTCTTAGTGCTAGTATGTAATAAGACAAATCTGGTCTTTTATGTTTCTTCAGGATTTCTATGAAATTATAATTTTTTATTATTTAACATGGATCCTTGTCATAGAAATGGCTCTCATTTCCCTCCATATCATGAGAATTCTACCCCTTCACCCTAATTTTTTCCATCTTAATCAAAGCTACAACCTAGTGTTGACCTATGTTTCTCTACTCAATCTTTAGAACAACTCCATAGACTTGTAACCAATTTGGGATTTAAATAAATATTTGACTATATGGAGAACCTTGAATTTGAGTTTTTAGGTATAGGCCTAACCTTTGATTATGTTCATAATCCAAATCCGGGTCCTCGCAATGGGGGATATTGTTATATTTCATTGCTTATGGTTAGTTGGTTCAAAGAGTTGCTTGAAATCAAGGAGTAGTGGGCATGTAAGGTAAATAATATATGTATGGAGGCTCAAAAAATTTAACATAAGGATAAGTCTCGCTAGGCCTATCTCAAAGAGAATCAGCAAAGGGAAATAAAATAGAGGCAATTTGATGAGGATATTGCAATAAGATTGGTTGTAGAGGTACATAAAGAAGTGAATCTCAAGATTTCTCAATTCTAAACATGTGAGGCTCCTAGGAATAAGTTTTCTAGCTTCATAAAAGACAAGCCCAATATCTTGCAAGAATCTATACAAGAGGCAACCCCTCCTCTCAAATTTGTCATTCCAAACTTCAAATCCCCTTGTCTAATTATTACAGTCTGATAACCTTCTCATTTCCAAGAGGAGAGGAAAGAGGAACTCCTATGAGAGGATATTGAGAAGATTGTACAAGAAAAGACCTCTCTACACATTGAAACCAAAAGTGAAATAGAGGATCATGTCCTCTTATTTAAATATCTCTCATCTTTTGATGTAGGGGAAGAACTAGAGAATCTCAAGGATAACCGTTTCCTTGAATATATACACATAAATATGTATGAGGTTTCTCTTCAAACTATGCATAATGGCACAAAAAAGAAAATAATCTAGAAGAAGGAGTTCATGGCTTATTTGACCCATTATGGAGGATGTTGCGACATGGAAAATTAAAAATCATGAGGGATATTGACTGGTATGAACTTGAAACATTATTTATATATGTCAAGTCATCATCTCCTAGATCTGCCCCGATCAAAGAAATAGAGCCTCTACAAGAGGATACTCAGAAGGTTATACCAATAGAGGCCTCTCAAAACATGATAGAAATTGAAGAGAAAGAAGAAGTAAAATATGATTTACTCTAGCAGTAGGTCCTCCATGATATTGAGGAAGGAGAGGAAAGATCAGACCTATTGCAAGAGAAAAAAGAGCAGAACCATCAGCTTTAGTAGGAAGAAAATTAGGAGTAGAATGATAAAGAAAAGACAGATGCAAGGTGCGAGTTGGAAAAAAAAATTCCAACATCATAATACTTTTTTCTCAAATTTTGACACCATACCAATATCTCCTAAGGAAGTGTCTCATTAGAAGCATGAGAAAAGGGTGCAAGAGTTCATCTCTTAACCAAAAGAAAAGGAGGAGTCACTTTCAAGCCAAAAAGATATCGAGTTTGCAAAGCACACAAGTGTGGTCAAGGGTGATCTCTTTGATCTATTTCCATTAAGAGGGTGCCCCATAAGGCATCTAGATCTACAAAACATCAAGTTTCCCCGAGTCATGCTTAATTATAAACATGAGGAAGATTTCCATAAGGAGGAGCAAGTTTCTCTTTCTCATAAAGACAATGTTCCAATATTAGATATATTTCTTGTTCTTAATATTGGAAGAACATTTTAAAAATTAGTAGCCCTCTTTTCATCTTTTTTTCCCTATCTAGTTGCCCAGATGCATGAAAGAAGAAAAAATTGATAAGGAAGGGAAACTCATTCACTAATCTAGTTAATGGATTTGTTTATCCTTTTCATTTGATTATCTGTACATTGTAGGTTATATGTTTAATTTTTTCAAAGAAATACAAAAGAACAACTATCTTTCTCCTAGAGACAACAAATTTTGATGTTTACCCTGGTTGTGAAGTTGTAGAGGGAATTTTGAAGGTGGTACCAGAAGATAACTTTCTGCCTGAAGGAGTGTAAGGCTACTAATCTTAATTATTAGCAATAAAGTATCCCTTTGTGTTACCAAAAATGTTGAATTTTATGTCACCATTACCCTTTGGGTTAGTTTCCATCATAGGGTTCTAGTTGAGTAGGTCTTTTGAGCTAATTGGAAAGAAATACTTCATAATGGATATTTCAGTGGAACATTCCTCATGTTTCACATAAATAAGCTTATAGAGATTCCACAAGAGTATAGGGTTATATTTTGGGGAGATATGTCTGTGGTCTCCCCAAAATTCCAAGCCAAATGTTTATTAAGGACTGATAAGAAAACATCAAGGAAACATGTTCCTTGTTTCAGTGATGAAGATCCATTGGAGCAGCTACAACTATCTCTAGAATGAAAAAAATGTCATTCTAATGGTTCAAGTTACCCTGATGGTGGTATCAGCAAAATTCTTATCAATATGCAGTCTGGTGTGGCTGCAATGGGCAATGTTTTTGGAAACATATCTTTGGGTCTTACCAAACTAGTTTCTCTTTAGATCCATTACAGGAGGTTTTTACAATAAGAGATCATCAACAAAACTTGGACCATTGGAGGGAGAAAAGGGTGTATTTTGATAGTGCATGTTTCCATGATGGGATTTTTCATTGGTGGAATAGTAGATGTGTTTCACCAATGATGTTCATCATCATATCTTGGGGGATCACTGGAATATTTTAGGCCTGTTCTGATGGTGTATGTTGTTTCGATGGATATTATCAGGGTAAGTCATCTCGATGAATTGTTTATTTGCATAGCTATATTAACTATAGAGTCAAATCATGGTATGATAGTGTAATTTTCCTTGATGGGGTTTGCATTTGATAGATTCTTACCAATATACAAGGCATGACGTTCATCAGGGAAAATTTTGAGATTGACATGGATGAAATTGCTTGTTCCAATGAGTGATGTTACACCAATGATTTATGTCAGTGGGACATCTCCTATGTTTCTCCGATATCTTTTGAGTGCCAATAAGTGAAGATTTTTTTGTTTGCATGATTTTCTTTTTGTTTCTCCAATGTTCAATAACTTTCAACAACAACTTGATCCACTCAACTGAGGAGGTTGGTTATCAGCGAAACTTCCCCAATGATCAAAATGGTCATTTTGAGCACCAAGGAACACAAAGGGCCCATCAAGGAATCTCTCACCAATGAAGATCAAATTGAATATTGAATAATTAATTCTCTCAACTACATTCAGTGACCTTTTTCTTCTATCAACCTTCCATTGGAGTCAGTTGTTAATTCATTCAAGTAGTGTCAAATTAATTTTTTATGACCTTGATCAGATTCTGCCAATCATTCAATAGATTTTTATGGATATAGATAGTTCTTTAGATTAGTTACACATGCCAAAATTTTAAAACCATGAAGATAGTTGTGTGTCGTCCATTATTTCCAGATGCAAATGTATTAAATTTTGACCCCCTGTATCACTTATGGGTTTTCTACTTACACATAGAGATTAGATATTTTATTTGATTTATTCTTCCTTCTCTAACTAAACCATAGTTGAGGGTTTGAAATTCATATATAATCAGATTTATCTGTGATCTATAAAGGAAAACTTTTTACATATCTTCTTACTTCTTCCCCGGTTCTTTCTAGTAGCCTAGGATCTAAAACTATAATTTCTTATTTTTCCATGAATTAATATAAATATTTTTTTTACCTTATCTTTTAAGTCTAATATATTGTGCATTTTATTTTGACGTATGGATTTTTTCTCTTCTATTTTCGTTATTTTTATGTTTTTTTGATGTGCTCATGAATGTTGCAATATGAGATCTTTCTTATTTTCATTATCTCATTTGTTCTAATCTACATAGGAGTTCTAGTAGGATAAAATAGTGTTGAGATATATTTGTATTTGGGTTCTTTATTGATGTTTTATGTAGTTATAGGTAGAGAGATCCATGATTCAATCTGGTTCATCACCTCTTTTCTCTTTCAGTATATCCTTCTCCCTTTTCCCTCAAAAGAAGTAGTTTATGTGCAATCTGATTGTAAAGGAACTTGGCCTTCCTTGGAGATTCAACCTTGCTTGTCAAGTCCCACACTTGGAGGTTTTCTCCATGTTTCACAATGTTTCTTAGGTTGCTAACCACCACCTAATCCTGGGTGTAGACTTTTTTGACAATAGTAACCACACACACTTAAAACTGTTATGTTATCAAATTGAGAACTCATTCTAAGAGCCCACATTGCAATAATGAGGAGGCCAAAAAGGGAGGATTACTGATTTTCATATGGTTTTGTTTAGATGGGTTTCATTATTTGATTATTTATGATTTCCTTTTTGTCATTTCTTCTTTTGATAGTGGAGGTTTTATACTAACTGTTATTGATAAATATTTTTTTGGTAAGATTACAATTATTGTAGGCTCAAATACCCAATATTTACCCCCAATTATAGATAGTAATGGATGAGAAATGACACTAAAATCATTTAGAAATTTTTCCTCTTCATCAATATCCTCCTTGACTAAGTTGAAATAAAATGCATAGGTTGAAGTGAAACCTTATGCATATTAGTATGTTCTTCCTCCAGGATGGGGATATCCATGGGATCCTCTTCTTCATCCTCCATATCATAGAGGACTTCTTATTGCAACAACTAATTCTCTTCTTCTTGTTGTTGCAATAGGTTTGATTTAGGAGATGATGAATTAGTATTATTAGATGGGTATGATGATTCAAACTCAGATAAATCAATGTTTAACATGATTTGCACTATCCCCATGTCACAATAGTCCTTATGACAACTTAAAGAAGAAACACACTCCTTTTCTTGAGTTTTGTTTTCTATTTTGTGATATAATGCAAAGATTAGGAAGAAACCTCATGCAAGCCAATGTGTTCATCCCCTAGGACAAGAGTATCCTCATGGTATTCTTCCTCTTCCATATCATAAAAAGAGGGGATCTCTTCAAATAAGAGGGTTGTATCTTGTTCTTCGTGATTAGTCTCAATGTATAGAGATATTTTTTATTGTGTAACCTTATCAATAGCCCCCTTCAAGAGCTCCTTTGTATTCTTAGGCTTTGATTCTTCTCCCTCTTTATCATGTGAAATATCACTAATAATGGGTTGAACCTCCTCCTCAGGCTCCAATTGTGGGGGAGCTCTCTTGAAGCTTGGAATGACAAATTTGGGGGAAGGGTTTTCTTCTTGTTTTTTATTTTTTATTTGAGCCAATCCAAGTTTCATTTGTTATTGTTCTATAGCCATCTGCCTCATAAGGGTCTCCTCAAATTGTTTTCTTTGTTGGGCCTCCTTTTTCTACTTTTTGAGATGGGTGTTGGATGATATAAAATTGGGTAATAATGATGTTGTTGGCATTCATGTTTTGTCACTGATGTCAACATATATTTCTATGGAGTGAACAAATTGGTTATTACTATTGTATTATGACTAACAGAAGTATACACACACTGTATGGATGAATAAAAATGATCAAAGATGAGGATACGTAGAAGAATGTGTGATGACCTTATTCCTAAGGTCACTTGGATTAATATTGCATATTGGAGATGTTATAGATGTTTTAGTGAAGACTAGTTTCTGGACTGCGACAATGATGCTTGACAAAGAAAGTCTCTGTGTATTGGGTATATCTTATAGGCGGTGATGATTTAGGTTATGAAAGCTTAAGAGATTATATAAGATATATTGAGGAATGTTTTTTGTTGATTTCTAATCCTTTGATTATTGGTGACCTCAGTTGTGGTGTGTATTCTGGAGGAGACCTATTTGGGGCCAACTTTAGATATGGAGCGTGTATTATAGATTGAGAGCATGGATTGCAGATCTTGGAGTATATCTAGTGTATTGTAATTGATGTTTACTTGTTTTAGGTACCTTGTGTATCTTATCAAGGGGTTAAATAATTATTTTTATATTGAGAAATCTTAATTGGCTGACCTAATCAATTATTATAATAGTGTATATATGAGATATCTTTTATCTTGAAAAGAAGTAGTAGTATGTGATAATGGAATGATGAGAAGGTAATTGAAAGACAGAGAAATGTGGAAGCTACAAAGCTTGATGAGATGCTAGATGTAGAGAAGAGTTTGTGATTATAGTACTTCATTGGAACTGACCAAGCAAAGACAATTTCTATTAGAAATTTCACTGGATTGTATATTTCTTATATACACTTGTTTGGATTATTAATCCTTGAGGGTGGCTTTAACCTTCTCTGGGAAGTGTGCCTGGCAATGAGCCCACTATTACTCTTGACTCCTAACAGGGTTTGTCCTTTGATAGGGACTATGTATCGTAATATTGTAATAACCTCCTAACAGGGCTAAATCTTTTAACATGGATACTATACTCTCTGTACATCATTTGTGGGTCCTAATTCCCACCAGGGTTTTACCTTTAACAGGGTTTCCTCGACAAAAAGGATTGTGTTATTGTGTTGGAATTTACTATGTTATCATTTGAATTGAAGTTTTGGTTTATAAAGTTTAAAGTTTAATAATTTGTATCACAACTTATTCACCCCCCTCTTAGTTGTGTTTGTGGACTGCTATTCCTAACAATTGGCATTAGATCTACTGGTCCTTAGAGAGAAATCTTAAGAACTTTAGGTGATCCTAAAGATGTCTTACTACCGAAAGGACAGCCCAAAATTTCTTGATAACTCTGACAGTTGGAAGAACAAGATGAGAACACATTTTCTATGTTTGGGAATCGACTACTGGATGATCACAAAAAGAAAGGAAAAGTTAAAGACTGAGGAGGAATTGGATAAAGCTACTGGAGATGAAAAGAAGTTATTTTCATGTAAAATGGTTGTAAGGCAATCATTGATCAACGCACTTTCTGAAGGAGAATTTATAGAAGTAAAAGAATTAGATTCTGCACATGAAATTTGGACAATATAGGAAGCACTATATGAAGGAGATAAGTTTACAAAAAGGGTGAAGATACAAAACTAGAAGAAAAAGATGGAATAATTGAAAATGAAATATGATGAGAATATTAGGGCATATGCAGAGAGAATTATTGAAGTGGTTATTGGCATCATAAAATTTGGAGGTACTTACAGTGAGGAAGAAGTGATTGCGAAGATTCTCAAATCTCTAACACCTTCATACAGAACTAAAGTACAAGCTATAGAGGAGATTATACTTTTGACACCGAACTTGAATAGAGAGATGTTGTTTAAAAAGCTAACTACTTTTGAGGCTATAGAGCTGGGAGATTCTTTACCTAAAGTTGAGTCAGTATTCAAGGTGACTGTGCATAGAAACAAAAAGACCTTATCTGGAATTGCGAACACCAGTATTAGTGACTTAAGAGAATAACTTGGAGACTATGCTGATCAATGGAAACAAATATAGGAGGAAGAAAGAAAGCTAGAAGAAGTGGTAGCCCTTATCTCTAGAAGAGAAAAGAGAGGTAAGAGTAAATTTGAAGGCAAGTTACCTTTGAAATTTTTTTCATGTAACAAGATTGGTCATTTTGCATCTCGATGTCCTACAAGGGTTCCAAAATATAAACCTAAGTTTTACAAATGAAAGTATTCAAAAGACAAAGAATGTTATTATGATAGTGAAGGTATTTCTGATGATGATGATATTGATTATGATGAAATTGGATTTATTGCTATTAAGGATGATGAACCTATACATGAATAAAACCCCTTAGTATCTCGTGTTGAAAAGAAATTTGAATGGGTTACAGATAGTGGTTTTTCACATCATATGGCTGGAGATAAAAACAAGTTTGTTTGTCTTAAAAGATATGATGGTGGTGTTGCTAGATTTAATTACAATACTCCTAAGCTTATCATTATATTTGGATCTATTTCTATGGATGGAAAAAATAATATTTACAATGTACTACTTTTTGATGGACTTAAGCATAATCTGTTGAGTCTTGGACAACTAGTGGACAGAGGTTATCAATTGAAATTGATTAATGGGAAATGTTCTATCAGAAGTAAATCAGGAGAATTGATCACATCTAGAACTAAATATAGAGGTAATGTATTTGAATTGAATACATCTTAAGCTTCTTATTTTATTGAGAAGGTTGATGACAATTGGTTATGGCATAGAATATTTTGTCATATTAATTTTGATAACATTATGAAGGCAAGTATGACAAATGTTGTAAGAGATCTACCTAAGATTGTAAAACCATCTACTACTTGATGACATATGTTTTTCCATTAGTATGCAAAGAGAAAATAGTTGTTTGAACCATCGATTACACTACAACAAAAGAGAGGTTTTAGTTCAGACTGAAAGTGCTAAATATATTGAGAAACCCGATGACCCAAGTTTTACAGTGTAAAATGAAAGTGCAAATCGAAGATGGTAGAGAGGAACCCGACAAGTAGGTTACACTATAAACTGAAAGAGCATAAATAGAGGAACTCGACTGAGCAAGGGAACCTGATAGATAGTTCAAAAAAGGAACATGAAAAGATATACAAACTGATTTTAGAGCAACCCGAGCATCAGACACCAAAAGATAGACAAACTGATTTCAGAGCAACCCATGCATCAGACACCGAAAGTCAGTTATATCCCAAGAAAAGTGGATCTAACCTCCACGTTAGATAAAATAGTTATAATTTATATCTAGAGTTAGATTTGTTTTAAAACTATTTCTTGAGGGACAAGAAAGATAATTGTAATTGTTTTAATCAGTCTAACTGATTAAAAACATGAAAACTAGGAGATCAAGGTCAAGTTGTAAACATTTTATCATAAAGTTAAGTTTGTTATATGTGAAACTAAAAAGGTCAAATATATTGTATACATAGATGTGTAATCATTCATTTGAGATGGATGTGAGGATGATTGTAGCCAAGGAGAACATCTATGGATCAGACTGAGATTTTCAAGAAGCAGAACAACAAAAGATGAATTTGGTTATCAAGAACCAAGAATCTAGGCTGCTAGGCAACATAGGTATTAATCAGTCACATTAAGTGATATATTGTACATGTAATTTTTAATGGATATCTAATCATAAATTTTAGATTAAATATACACAGGTCAATGATTATTTTTGTCTATATTATAACAAGTGTAGCAAATAGAATAAGTCCTTTCAAGAAAGGTGGATTTAACAATCCTATTCTAAATCTCTTAACTGAGTGCACACTAAATAGTGTTTATAAAGATCTTAATAGATTATACCTTAACTAGTCTCCACATAATACTCCTAATAGGGTAGATCATCAGAAGTGATCAAATTGTAAGCCTTAACCACCCCCTTCCATTCTGTAGATAGTGAAGTTTTTGTTGGTGCCATCCCCACCGCAGTTTTTACCTTCTAACAAGGGTTTTTTGTATTACCATATCTTGTGTTATGTGTTATTTCTTTCATGAATGTTTCTATAAATGTCTACATACAATTAAGATTATGAATTGATATGAGATGCATAAAGAAAGAACAACAGATATGATCGGTAAAGAAAAGATTTGATTACTTAAGGTTAAGGGTTAATTAATTAAAAGTTTTAGAGGTATTGATTCACCCCTCCCCTCTTAGTACATACTTCCCATTATTTCCAAAAATCTGTATCAGAGCTAGATCTCTTATTTAGAAAGTTCAAATAATTAAGAGAAAGATCATACAATGGAGAAGTACATGCTTGACAAGAGTATTGAGACTCAGAAGTTAGAAATATAGATCTTCTTTGAACAATATAAAGAAGCTAGAATAAAGATGAGACAGTTGCAGGATGAAAGAAAGATTATGGAATCTCGCTGTAATGAAACAAACTACCATGAAGAAGAGATACCAGATCTATTTGATTCTTCAGGATCTACAACTAGAAAAGCATCAGACACATTAGAAGAAAGCATCACAAGTCTGAATGAAATCAATCAACATCTGGCTAGACAAGTGAAATATTTGCAAATTGGTCAAGAGACATAGATGGTAAGAATGATTGATGTCATGAACAATGTTAGACAAGCTGAGCAAGGAAGAACACTAGCTATTGATGATAGAAGGAAGGTTACTAAAAAGATACAAGAGAAAGAGTTAGAAATATAAAGACTTACATAACATCATCATGAGATCACAAATCAGATTATTCTTATGAGTCAAGAGACAAAAAAAATGAATACATAACTCATTGAAAGAATAAAATCTATCGGTGAGCTAAGAGAAGAAAATGAAAAGCTGAAACATGAAGTGAGAATTCAGCAAAAACATAATGACATAATCAAGAGAGATAAAGAAAGAAAAAAAATGATAGATGGTTTTCTTGATGGACAAAGAAGAGTCAACAATAATAATGGACTAGGGTATATGAAAATTGAAGAATCACAAAACCAAGCTGATCCAATGAATGTGTATGTAAATACAAGACAAAGAAATCTGACATGCAATTACTGTGGAAGGCTAGGCCACACATCAAATGTATATAGGAGAAAAATGAAAGGTATTCCTAAATCCACATTGTCATTCATAGGAATTTATTATAAATGTAACAAGAAAGGACATAAAGCATATGAATGTAAATCTAAGGTGATAAAACCAAAGAAGGAAACCTACATGGACAAATACTGTCCTGCTTGCAAAATGCATGGGCACACATCTCTTGAATGTAGGAAGAAGAAAAATAAAGCATGGAAGCCTAAAGATCAAGAAAATGCTTATCAATCAAAAAGATTCAGTAACCAATATGTTTGAGATTACAACACATGGGCAAACTGCATAGCATGTGTAAGATTTGGACACATAGTTGCAAACTGTAAGAGACAATGGACAAGAAAGTATAGGAGTTGGACTAACCCCAGAATGGAATGTCTACATTGTCATAAAGTTGGTCATCTAAATAAATATTGCAAAGATCGAATAACAGAGACAAGCACCTTTGCCAATGGAAACACCACTAAAGACTTCAGGAAGATGAGAAATAAAATGTAGAGGAAAGCTACAAACACTAATGAAGCTTGACCGAGCAATGCAATTGGTGACACCTTATCTAATGGATTTGGTGACATCACCACCCCCACCTAAACAGAACAAGTAAGTATGGAACTACATTATACCTAGTTATATTTTGCATTAGTTCCATTATGCATAGTTAAAATACCAAATCAGCATGATTAAAGATGCACTATGGTATTACTTGTTATGATTCTGTGAAAACAATCCTATCAGTCAATACATACCAAAATGCATCAGTGTATACAAAGATAAGTTGTCTATACTTACTGATAATCCTTGGTTAACACATAAAAACTAAGTCGCTAGTGTAAATGGAGATCCATTGATAAGCATGTGAGTTGACAATGTTGTCTTCACCATACATCGAAATCCATCAGTGAATGTAACAAGCTAACTACTGCCCTGAAGCATTATGTTCTCATTGAGAATCTTATTTCTGTATCACTTGACGAATCCATCTTCACACACCGAGAAGTGGTTGAGAATTAAATACTCAACTTAGGGAAAGGCCTATAAATAGATGATGGAAGGGTCTCATTTTTCACCAAGCGACTAGAGCGAAGAGATAGAGGGAAAACTCAGCACAAAGTGACCCGATTGCAAGTGCCTAAAACTCAACCCCCTGCACTCCAAATAGATTCCTAACAGCTAGAGAGGTTGAAATAAGTAACAAAGATAATCGATAACTCTACTTTCATTTACGGGAAAATGCCCTAATTTAAAAAATGATGGCAAATACATCAAGAACCGCTAAAATAAAGAATGCTAAGGAGAGTAAGGTTAATCTGATAAAGAATAGTAAATGTGAGGAACCTAAGTATAAAATCTATCTAGAGGTTTCCTCACAACCTTACGGCTCAGGAGAATTCTATGGAATTCCACCTAGGTTTTTGTTGATCGAGGATGTCAGATCCTACATTTACTGCAAGATTGTAGAAATTGGAGATCTTAAAGTAGAGAAGGCTTACAAGAAGCTTTGCAATGATGATGGAACCATAAAATATGAGCACAAGAACATTGAGGTAAAAGGGCTCACAAATACCCTATGGTTCCCAAAGGAGTTCAAAACTGAATGGATTTGGTTAGTGCTAAGTTGAGTGCATGACCAAAATTTATGGCTAGATGAGCCTAAGCCAATAATGAGGGATGTTATACATGTTATTACTAGTTATCTCATAACTGAGAAACCCAAAGCACTAGAACACCCTCCTCAAGTTGACATTGAGGAGAACACTGGAGGTGCATGGGATGGAAGAGGACTAAAGGTATCCACCATCATCGATGATGAAATGAAATTTAGAGCATGTGTATTAGGATAAAAATTATTTCATGCTAGTAGGATGAACAATATTACATCTGGAGCAGTGGATACAAAACATAAAATTGTCAAGAAGGAACTGCAGTTAGATCTTTTAGAACTACTACTCAGACAATTAGATGAGAACATGAGGATGATCAAGTCTACAAAAACCAACTCATGTAAATTTGAATCTTTGATAAAGTGTATATTCTTATACTTCCAAGAAACCTTCCTATCTATCGATAATGTGAAATGGGACACTACTCGACCAGTGACAGTTCCAATAAGTGAATTCATCAAGTCACTTGGAGACAACTTTGAATCGGTGATGGATGAGTATTTCTCTGGATTCAAAGAGAATGAAAAAGAGAATGAGGATACTAGAATAACTAGTAGGGAAATAAAATATTGACATTTTTTTCTTGGTGGACATCGATACCACCCTAATCAAACCAACTATACCAAGGATGGCATGGTTAGCTCCACTTGACTATGAAGTTAACATAGATCAAGTAACAAATGCTATTAAAGAAATGTTGAATGAACCATCGGATAAATCACAACCAAGGTTTGGAACCTTTGAAGAATCCAAGGAGAGAATCAAATCAAGCTTAGTTGTGAAGAAATTTGATAGGAAGAAAGACAAAATGGTAAAGACCTTGGAAAAGAATCTATCGGTCAATGAGGAAGAAACTACAGAGGAAATCGAGGGTCTGTCACCCATCAGTGTGTATAGTCATAAAATGGAAGCACTTCAATGGTAGACTAGTTTATCATTTTGAGTAGGTGGTTTGAGGTGATATCAAGCACCTTGAATGGGTTCTTGAATTTGACCTGGCTTTCCCCCTATTCTACCTCCTATTCCACTTCTTTCCATCCAGTTTTTGGCATCCTAGACTGTAGATCTGAGGTTTTTGACCTCAGGGTCAGGGTTGATCTTTTGGGTCTATGTCAACCTTGAACCTAACCTAGGTCAAGGTTGACCTCCACCTTGACCTAGGTCAAGGTCGACCTCAACCTTGATCCAGGGTTCAAATCTCAGGGTCTCTCAGTTTTTGGATGTCGGTCTTTGCAAAAAGTTATTTCCCACTTCCAGGTCAGTTGTTTCAGGTTCCAAAGTGTTGATTCCTTAATTATATTTAACACAGGTCCTCTCCTAGGGGTAAAGGCTTTAATGAGAATTTAATTCTCCTATGTTGGCCTCCTTAGAAGATTTTTCCCTAGTTTCATATAAAAGGAAGCCTTTCTCTCTCATTTTCTCTAACCATCAACTAAGTGATAAGAAGTCATCAAGAGAAAGTTCAAGCATCCATTGTTATACATGTTTCCAAGCTTTCAAGGTGTTCAAGTATTCCTCTCAATCATTCAAGTTATCCATTTAAGATAAAGGATTCAATCTTTCAAACCTTTGAAGGGATTTGGTTCAAGCATTCAAGATTCATCATTCAAAACCCTAGATCTAGCCATCATGATGGTGTGATCTTCCTTCAAGATCCTTTGTGCATCCTCAAGAATCTTTCATCATCTCTTCAAGGTGGATTCAAAGCATACAATAATGGAGGTTTATGGTTTCTAAATCCCATGCTTTCATAGTTACATACTTTCTTACATTTGAATTACAATTACATATTTATTCAATATCATAGCTTCATTGTTAGATTCAATTCTACTACTTGCTAGCATTCTTATTTCAATTATTGATTTTAAGGTTAATTCCTAAATCAGGGTTTGAATAAGGAAAACCCCTCCCCCCCAACAAACAAACCTATTTTTCTTGCAAGTACAGGTTCGGGACTGTGGATTTGAACCCAAATCTGGATACCCTTTTCAGCCAACTTTCGAGATTCGCCAACATATTTTCTGTTAGACCTGTGTAGGTCAAGGTTGACATTATTGGGTCAGGGTCAACATTTATGGGTCAAGGTCAACATTTTTCATAAGACGGTGTCAGATCGGAAAAATATTTCTAGGTTTTGTTCGTCTCTGCATTCCGGTTCCGGATCATACTTCAATTTTTTTAGAAATAGAGTACATACCTCAGAAAATAGAATTCTTTGATCTACATTATCTTAAGGTTAGTACATTTCTCCTATCCATTTCACTTCAAATCCTTAATCATTCTAAATCTATCACACATTTACATTCATTCACACACATTTTAAGAGGGTACCCTAGGATCTCCCTCTTTATTCTTATTTCCAATAGATTGATTCATTTATGCATTGATCCTTTTTGGGTTGATCAATTTGGATCCTTCCTTTGTGAATTTGAGAATAAAGGGGAATGTCTTATTTATCCCTCCACTCTAAACATTAAATGTAAGGTGATAAGTGATTTGAGTATCAAAACACTCTTATTCTATCAACATCATTTTTCTCCTTTACACGGTGAAGCAAAAAAGGTGAGTGACTCAGATTCAACAGAGTTCAATGCACCCCCACCCCTGAAGAAGGCAAGGAAAATAGTTGCTCAGAGGACAAGGAGGCAAACAGTAAAGGAAGAATCACCATCTGTGAAGAAAGGTCAAGTAAGGACTTACAAAAGAAAACCTCAAACCAAATAGACCAAAGCACCAAAGAGGAAAAGGAAATTAATTGTAACCAAGGAAGATATCAAAGATACTCAGCAAGATGAATCTGTCCAAATAGAAAAGAGTAAGATTCCTAAAACTATTGATGAGATATGTGAGTCAATTGCAAAAAGAGGTGGCTTAACTGACACCAAACTTAGAAAATGGCTAGCACTAGAGCCATAAGATCATAACAATATTGAGGAGGCACTCATCAAAACAATGATCAACTCCAAATATGTACCCGTACATTTTGATGACAAAATGCCAAAAGAACTACATGAAATATTATCTGCCAGATGGATTTATGCATTAAAGAATGAGGAGATAAGGGAAAGAGTCCCAGTTTCTCTTATGCCTCCTGAATCCAAAATGGAATAAATCAAGAAGATGATGGAGAAACATGCACAATATTTCTCACCTAAGTTAAGAGCTTACAAGGTTCTAGAGGGAAAACTTATCAAGCTAGAGAAGTCAAGTAACAAAATTTGGAGTAAAATACTCAATAGACCTACTAAGGAAGCAAGCCCTGAGAGAGAATTACCTCTCACAAATAAGCCACACAATGATGAATCTCTGGCTAAACCTATCCCAGAGCATATCCTTATAAATGATACAGATAATGTCACAAAAGAAGAATTGGAAAAAGAAGCCAACAAGGATGATGTAGCACTGGTCTTTCTTCACCTAGCTTCTTCTAGGGTCTCCTAGGCCAATTCCTGACCTACTAGGGTTCTTTCAATAACCCTTGGCTCCTTAGGTTTCTTCTCACAAGAACCTAACACTTTCAAATAGTGAACACCAACAAGGTACAATCCAAACTCTTCATTCTCTGTCCTAGACCCAAATTGGTCTTTCTTGCACCATCTGCACAATCTGATCCAAATGGATCCCAAAATTTTCCAAATGGAAAGGTAGTCTAATATGTTTAAGAGGACCAATTTCAATGTCCACAAACTTACTTGGAAGTGTAACCATAAATGAGTTCCAAATTCCAAGGCAATTTCACCCAAAAGAGGTTACAATCTTTAGGCCTAATTAGGCTCTTTTTGTGCATTAACTCTTAAAACTTCCAAACAAGTATAAAAAAATTTTCATTTCCTGATACCCTTTTTCAAGAGCCTAAGGATTTTCTAGGTCTTGGCTCTCAGAGGTGTCTGTATAGTACCTCCTATATTCATGCCTAAAATTTAGTATTTTAAGTCTTTGTCACTATCAGCACAAGAAATGGAACTTCTTGGCTAGAAAAACAACTCCTAAAAACTCATCCTCTAATTTGAGGGTCCTTCATTGACTCACCTACCTTCCCACATCCACTGATTGAAGCTATGAATGCTTTCAATCCCTCTAGAAAGCTCTGTAATCACTGGTGATCCCTAGCCATGCCACTCTGGCTCGCCTAGGGCATCACCTTAAAATTGACTGCCATAACTTCCTAGGCCCATCCTACACTGTACACAATGTACATGGATTCTACTCTCATAATCCAAAATCCATGCAAGTGCCATGATGTAAAATGGAGTTTAAGACCCCATTTTTTCACAGTGCTTAGTTCAAGACAGTGATAGTGTTGAAAACAAAAGAATTTAAACAAGAAACTAAAACTATTTGATCAAACAAACTAACACCACAAAAAATATTCTATCAACCTACATTACTCAAAACAATTCTCACAGAATTGGTTTCAATTCATTAAACTATTAGATCACCTCAAAACACCTTAACAATCACTATTATTGTCATACACAGTCCGTACACAAAATTTCTCCAACTTGCCAACCCTCTAAACAAATCAAGTCCTAGTCTTATATATTTGACCCAAGCACTAAGAAATCGAATTTAGATAGTTAAGGAACTGAATCCTTTGAAATTGCATTCTTGTCATAAAAGTTGTCAATGTTGTCAATGACAACATTGACAACTTTTTGCAACTTTTAGCTATGGTGTCTAAACTTGGTCTAAACTTGTCCAAAGTTTTCCAAACCCCTAATTATGAAGAGATAACAGAAAATAGGACCTCTAGTCCCTTCTTTGACTCATTTGGCCATGAAATACATAAATCCCCTAATTGGACCTAAATGGACACAAAGGCCTCTAAGGACCTAACAAGACATATCCTCCTACTTAACACTCCACACACTAGGACTCTTGGTCCCTTTATTCACCTGGTGGTTTGGCTAGAACCACTACAAGCCAAAAAAAGGAAGAAGCAAACCCTAGGTTACATTGTATCAACTAGCCCACCTAGGTGCTCCTACACCATACTCCCACAAAAGGGAAAGCTATGTCACTCCAATGGACAATAGATCCTCTAAGATGCCCACCTTCTTGAAATCTACCTCTATAATCCATGAGGCCTCTGACTCTAGTCTATTTTTCCATTTAATCAAATGTTCCATGTAGACTTTGTGTCTAGTAGTCTTCTTAACTCGGGAGTCCAAAAATTTGTCAACCACCATCTAAAACTTTGGAGGTAAGACAACCACCTTGACATCATCACTGACCCCTTGACTATTCAAATTGATCTCATCTATTGGCCCTCTGAACTAGATTAAGTCTTGAACATTAAAAATTGGAGATATGCTCAAATATGATGGTAAGTCCACTTTATAAGCATTAGCCCCATATTTTTCCAAGATCCTGCAAGGTCCCACCCTCTTCATCTGAATCTTGGTAGGGACACCCTTCTATAGCCTAGATTTGTTCAGGTGAACCATGACATAGTCACCCACTTCAAACTGAACATCCTTCCTTTTCTCATCAACTTTGGCTTTTAACTTATGTTGACTATCTTGGATCTGCTTCTTAACTTGGTCTTGTATCTCTTTCATGGTAAGGGTGAATTCCTCTGCATGGCCACTTCAATAATCCATCCCACCAAGATCTCTGAGCTCACAAACACCCCTTGGGTGCATCCCATAAACTACTTCAAATGGGATCTTTCCTATCATTTTATTCTTGCTATCATTGTAAGCATATTCTGCTTGGAGAATGAACACATCCCAATTCTTCCCATAATCCTTAGTTAGGCACCTTAAGAGGTTACCCAACACCATGTTTACCACCTCAATTTGGCCATCAGTCTGAGGGTGGTAAGATGAACCAAAATATAGGTTAGTGCCCAATCTTGTCCACAATGTTCGCCAAAAATGGCTCATAAATTTCACATCCCTATCAGAGACTATACTCAAAGGAAGAACATGAATCCTTAAAATCTCTTTGAAAAAAAAATAGGCTATGTGGCTAGCATCATTAGTAGTCCTACATGGAATGAAATGTCCCATTTTACTAAATCTATCAACAACTACATAAATGCTATCATACCCCTATTTAGTCTTGGGTAATCCCACAATAAAATATGTACTCACACACTCCCATGGCCTATTAGGGACTGGTAGAGGCTGATACAATCTTGCATTACTCATTCCTCCTTTTGTCTTCATGCAAAAAAAACACTGCTCCACATACTTGGTGACATCTTTCACCAACTTTGGCCAATGGTAGAACCTTTGGACTAATTCAAAGGTCTTGTCCTTACCAAAATGACCACTTAGAGAACCATTATGTTTCTCTTGTATGAGGTTCATCATCATTGACCCTTTGGGTACACAAAACTAATTTTCCTTGAACAACAATCCATTCTGTAAAGTAAAATCAAAGAACTTTCTATGAAAATGATTTTCAAAATCAACCCATACCTTATAGGCCTCACCAAAATCCTCATCTAATTTGTATAGATCTCAAAAAATTTCAATCCCAATGCTATTCAAGTAGCCTTATTTCACTATCAACAATCTCCTGCTTAAGGCATCTACCACCTTATTAAGTTAACCCTTCTTGTGCTTTATAGCAAAAGTGAATGCCTGCAAGTACTCCATCCACTTCAAATGCCTATTGCTTAGCTTTTCTTGAGTGTTGATGTAACTATGAGCCTGATTGTTAGTAAATAATAAAAACTCCTTAGGAAAAAGATAGTGCCTCCATTTTCTCAAAGATTGGACTAAAGCATATAGTTCCAAATCATAAGAATAATACTTCTTCTTAGCCTCATTCGGTTTCTCACTAAAGAAGGCAATAGGCCTACCTTCTTGACTCAACACCCCTCCTACTGCCATTCCACTAGCATCACATTAAATAGTAAACAAATTCTCAAAGCTTGGCAATTGTAGGATTGGTTGAGTAGCCACTTGTTTCTTTAACAACTCAAAGGCTTTCTTTACTTCTACTATCCATCTGAACTTATTTTTGACCCCAACCTTTACAGTATCCATCAAAGGTGCACATATCCCACTGAAATTCCTAATAAACTTCCTATAAAATTGGGCAAGGCCATGGAAACTCCTTACCTCAGTGGCTGTGGTAGGTGGAGGCCAGTTCAGGATAGAAAAAACTTTGTCTTTGTCCATCTTCAAAGACCCCTTGGACACTACAAAGCCGAAGTAAACTAGTTCTTTCTTGAAGACTGGCTCAACATGTCTGATATGCTCCTCTCTTGTCTTGCTAAATATTAGTATATCATCAAGGTATACCACCACAAACTTCTATGTGAAGTCCTTAAGCACTTCATTCATGAGCCTCATGAATGTGCTTGGCGCATTAGAGAGGCCAAATGGCATAATAAGCCATTCATATAACCCATTTGTGGCCTTGAATGTCATTTTCCATTCATCACCTTCCTTCACCCTGATTTGGTGATAACCACTCTTCAAATCCAACTTTGTAAATTACATTTCCCCTCCTAGGAAATCCATAAGATCCTCTATCCTAGGTATAGGGAGTCTATACCTTATAGTGATTCTATTTATAGCCCTTGAATTTGTGCATAATCTCCACTTCCCCCACTTCTTGGATGCCAAAACAACCGAGACTGCATAAGGAATAATACTCTTCTTGATCAAGCCTTGATCCAAGAGTTCCTATACTTGTCTTGCTACCTCCAAGTTTTGATCCAGAGTCAGCTTGTATGCTGCTTTATTGGGAAAAGATGCCCCTGGCAAAAATTCTATTTGATGACTTACAACTGTCTTAGGTGGTAGGGTTGCAGGAGTGACATCACTCACTATGTCCTTTTACTTCTCAATTAATTCTTACACTTCTGATGGTAATGGCTCCTTCACTGATTGTTCCTCTTCATTAGGTCTTAGCATAATAGCATAACCTTCCCCATCATCATCCTTGATGTCATTTACAAACTCCTTACCACTGCATAACATAACACTAGGATTTTTGGTTTGTGGTTCTTCATCCTCTAGCAAAGACTGAATTTTGAAAGTCTTTCCTCCTTTCTTGAATGTGATGGAGTTCCCCTTCCCATCATACACTACTCCATTATCAAATTCCCAAGTCCTTCCAAGAAGAAAATGGCAAGCATCCATTGGTAGGATGTCACAAAGAAATTTGTCCTTGTATCCTACTATTGATAACTCTACCCATGTTTTCTCATTGACCAAGAGACTATAGCCTTTGCTGAGCCATGTCACCTTATAAGGGTTCACATGGGGTATTTTGGCTAGCTTAATATTTACCACTTCCTCCTCTGAAATGATGTTATCTGTGGATCCAGAGTTCACAATAAGCTTACATACCTTACCAAGGATCTTTCATCTGATTCTAAACAATGCCCTCCTATGTTTTGGCTCATCCTTGATTGGTTGCCTTATTAGTGTGTGCATAAATGTTGTCACACTTCTATGAATCATTCCATTCAAGATTTCTCAAGAATGCGGCCTCAAATATCGATCCATAGCTCTCTAGTCATGGATGTGTAAAAATGTAAAATGAAGGCCCTCAGATTGACCTAGTCATGTCTATTGCAAATACACCATGAAACGAGAGATTCGAATACATGAAAATGAGATCTAATCTAAATGATAACAATGCATATTAGTCTATGAAATGAAATATGAATGCAAATCTAATCTATGGAAATAAACATGATTCTAATCTATATGAGGAGCCATGAATGCAAGAAAGAATGAGACAAGAAGAGAGAAGTTGCAATATCCAAGCTCAAATACTCAAATGCTCCTCCAAAATTGCTCTCCAAACCTGTAACATAACAATACTAAAAATTCTAATATGAAAATGAGAAAGAGAGGTCTCCTTTTAAAGGAAAGTGAACAATTGAGATTAAGAGGCAAAAATCAAAGGCTATGATTAAGAGGCAAAAACCCACCACTTAGAAAGATGTGAAGAAAAAGGGATTTTTATTTAATTTTT
>MU224451.1:4547283-4570481 GCA_018584345.1 Thuja plicata
CTAAAATTTATCATCTTCTTCATCTAGTACCCCCTGAGTATGTACTGATCCATCAAGTTGCTTATCATGGTGCATTGAGAAAAAATTTTGACCACTCTTCTCAACATGTTTTTGATATTCAATGTCTTGTAAATATGATATTTCTTTTGTACTGAGAAGATCTTCTTCCTCATGGTCATTGATACCTATTTCCATACACATCTAATCATGTATAGATTCTTCTTCAACCTAATCTGAAATTTCTTCCTCTATGTCATCATTCTTTTCTTTCCTTAATACCTCACATATTTTCTCAAGAAAAACTAATAGTTGAGAATCATGGTAGATTCTTAACTCACAAAGTTTATCCATTAATTCCCTTCCCAGAGGCCTGATATCTGAAGGTATTTCCCGATAGATCTTTATCATTCTCATGAACAAATGTAGTGCAAGTTCACCTTTATATCTTTCCAAACTGAAGAATATATCCAAAGGGGACATGTAAGATTCTTCCTCCAAAATATAATTTGGCTCTCTTTCCTATTCATAACACATGTCTTGTTCATAACACATGTTTTCTTCTTCACCACTGGCATCATGAAACATATCAAGAAACCACTGCCCAAACTGTCTCCATGATGAGATGGATTGTGTGGGTAGTGATTCATATACTTTTCTAGCATTATCTTTTAACATCCTGAAAAATAGCCTCATTACCTGATCCTCTGCAGAAACCTCATAATATTCTATGAATGTATAAAATGCATCCAAGTGTTGTAGTGCCGATTCATCCCATTCTCCATGGAACTTTGGTAGAAGTTGTGAAATTTTAGGGGATAACTTATTTGGGATGCATTGAAATCTCCTAAGATGCAATGGCCTGATACCATCTGGAATAAAAGGCTTTCTTTGAAATGATGGATACATTTGAAAAAAAAATCCACCATCTCCTTCTGAGTTTTCTCCCTCAGTAGAGTCACTGACTAAAATTCTTTGTTCAATAGAGTCACCACCTTCTTATCAGAAGGAAAATACTTACTATCTTCTAAGTTATTTTCTCCCAGTAGACTCTTAAATATATCACCAGAGCTTCTAGGTAAAGTACAAAAATGTTATTTTGAACAATTCCCCAGCAGATTCGCCAATCTGTTGGTGCTCAAATCAACATATTGGATTTCCTATGGACTTTCCAATTCAATGTTTGGAAACCTAAGTGATTTGGCCAACTAACAAGTCACAACCAAGGCAAGGTTGGAACTTCTGCAATTCTGGCTCTGCAAAACCAAGGCTGGTAGGCCTATACCTCAACTTATCCTTCAAGTTACAAGGCTTTTTATAGAAAATAAGAGACACTTCAACCTTCTCTCTCAAGTATGGAAATGAACTTGAAATAAATCTAACAGAAAGCAATATATCATGAACTGTAAACTGAAATACTTTAAGTAATTGAAAGAATGTTTAGTAAATATGTGTGTGATTTGAAATGAATTGATAGATAAGATAGCACAAAACTATAAACAATGAACTGAATAACTATAATCCAAATAATGATTAGACTAGTGCCTTATTATACCATGGGCAACAGAGTCAAGATCATTCCAATCTTATGTTCAACCTCAGAGACAGTTTTACAAGAAAACTTATCACTTCAAAGGTGTTATGGAATGTACATGCAACCTAAAACAAATTCAGAGATATTTCAAATGGGTAGTACTTCTCAGATGACAGACCAATTGACTAAGGCCTCAATCAACAGAATTTAACCATTCAAAATGAGAAAACCAATTGAAAATATAGACTATGAATCAAATCAGGAAGCATGCATATCAAACTATCACTTTGAAGAAGTTCTATTGGTTTATCTGAGGGACTAGTTGTAAAATGATAATGAAACTATTAAACATGTGAAAGAAAAAGAACTTATCTTTATTGATTTTGAAAAAATTGTACATCTAGGTCCATGTTATACTTGTTGATTAAAACCTATCCAAATATGTGAAATTGTATTATTATTGTATTCCCTCTCTTTACATTTTACATTATGTATATATATGTGTTTGAGTGGTTTTCACACCATTTTAGGGTGAAAAGACACAACTCTTATTAAAAATTATTTTGAAAAAACAATAAACTAACTAAAAAATAACTACCTAACTTTCGGATTTGGCTTTGGTCAAAAATCCAAAACACCTTGTGAAAAGCTAATATGTCTGCCGGAGATAGGAAATTTGATTTCCCGAATTGGGTCTTTTTTAGATTTTTAAAATTCAACCATATTTATCCTCTGTTGAAATTATCTTTGTAGAAGGTCTAAATTCCAGCATTTTCTGAAGGCTTCGATTAGTTAGTTCTATTCATTTGTGTCATAAAGCTTCCTTCCTTTGATCTTTTTTTTTTTTATGGAGAAACATGCTTCTTAATAATGGATTAGGACTTCTAAATTATCAAAATTTAGGGTACCACCAGTACCCTCAAGGAGTATATTTTTCTCCTTTTTCTCTTCCATATCCTTGGCTAATTATGAATTTGTCACCATCTTTGTAGAACCACAAGATTCCACTTGTGACATAAACCAATCTTCCCAAGTTTCTCAACTTGATTTGATACCACTCTGATGTAGCACTAGTCTTGCTTCCCCTAGCTTCTTCTAGGGTCTCCTAGGCCAATTCTTGACCTACTAGGGTTTTTTCACTAACCCTAGGATCCTTATATTTCTTCTCACAAAAACTTAACACTTTCAACTACTGAACACCAACAAGGTAGAATCCAAACTCTTCATGCTCTCTCCTAGACCCAAGTTGGTCTTTCTTGCACCATCTACACAATCTGATCCAAATGGATCCAAAACATTTCCAAATGGAAAGGTAGTCTTCAATATTGTTAAGAGGACCAATTTAAATTTCCACAACCTTACTTGGAAGTGTAACCCTAAATGAGTTCCAAATTCCAAGGCAATTTCACCCAAAAGAGGGCTACAACCTTTAGGCCTAATTAGGCTCTTTTTTTGCAATAACTCTTAAAACATCCAAACAAGTATGAAAAAAAACTTCATATCCTGATACCCTTTTTCAATAACTTAAGGATTTTCTAGGTCTTGGCTCTCAGAGGTGTTCGTATAGTACCTCAGGTATATTCATGCCTAAAATTTAGGGTTTTAGGTCTTTATCACTGTTTGCACAAGAAATGGAAATTCTTGGCTAGCAAAAAAACTCATCCAAACTCATCCTCTAATTTGAGGGTCCTTCATTGACTCACCTACCTTCCCACATCCACTGATTGAAGCTATGAATGCTTTCAATCCCTTTAGCAAGCATTTTAATCACTGGTGATCCCTAGCCATGCCACTCTAGCTTGCTTAGGGCATCACCTTAAAATTGGCTTCCATTACTTCATGGGCCCCTCTTGCACTATACACAATGTACATGGAGTCTACTCTCATAATCTAAAAGCTGTAAAAGTGCCAAGGTGGAAAATGGAGTTAAGACCCCATTTGTTCATAGTGCTTAGTTTAGGACAGCGATAGTGCTGAAAATAAAAGAATTTAAACAAGAAACTAAAACTATTTGATCAAACAAACTAACACCACACAAAATATTCTATCAACCTACATTACTCAAAACAATGCTTACAGAATTGGTTTCAATTCATTAAACTATCATATCACCTCAAAACACCTTAACAATCACTGTTATTGTCATACACAGTCCGTACACAAAATTTATCCAACTTTCCAACCCTCTTAGCAACTTGAGGATGGTCTTATATAGTTGACCCAAGAACTAAGAAACCAAATTCAAACAATTAAGGAACTAAATCCTTCAAAATTGCATTCTTGTCATAAAAGTTGTCAATGTTATCAATGACAACATTGACAACTTTTTGCAAATTTTAGCTATGGTGTCTAAACTTGGTCTCAACTTGTCCAAAGTTTTCCAAACCCCTAATTATGAAGAAATAACTAAAAATAGGACCTCTATTCCCTTCTTTGACTCATTTGGCCATGAAATACCAAAATCCTCTAATTTGACCTAAATGGACACAAAGGCCTCTAAGGACCTAACAAGATACATCCTCCTACTTAACACTCCACACACTAGGACTCTTGGTCCCTTTTTTCACCTAGTGGTCTAGCTATAACCACTACAAGCCAAAATAAGGAAGAATCAAACCCTAGGTTACATTGTATCAACTAGCCCACCTAGGTGCTCCTTCACCAAATGATATGGATGTTGCTGATGAAACATGGCTAGATAATACTGTTATTGACATCACCAATGATCCTGCAAATGAGGTAAAGGGAGATGAAGATATCACTATTACATTTGATTAGCCCAAGGATCAAGATACATCTGTTGATGCTGCACAAGTAAACATACTAGGCCAGATGCCATTATTGATTCAAGCTATCAGTATAATCTCACAGAAGGAGAAGACCCCCAAGCCCGATGGAAGCACACCTTAAGACAAGGGTAATGACGATCAAATAGACCGAAAAGATGAAAAGGTAGTCACCAATGGAGATCAAAATGTTACAAATATAGATCACACACCAAAAGATGGAGATAAAACAAAAAAAAATGCACAAATGCAAGATACAGATGAAGTGCAAAAAGAGAAAGGTCAACAAGATAAGACATTTGATACCACTCCTAAGGACACCAAAGGAGATGTTGAAGTTAAACTGATGGTTGATGAGGAGACATCCATAGAAAATTGGAATGCAAACCTTGAGAAAAAAGAAAAAGGTACAACACCATAGAAGCCTTCCTCCAGCACATCAGACCAAGTAGAAAATTTTTCTATGGTTTTGCATACAGGTGCATCACAAAAGAAGAAGAAGAAAACCAAGAAGAGTAAGTTGGAGGTCACACTTGATGAAATCATTGAAATACCAAAGTGTGATCCAATCACATTGGACTATGAATCTCTTATAGAATATGGAGAGATATGGCAAAGGAAAGCAATGCAGGAAAAGCTTAGAAAAGAACACAAAGATTCTCTAGTAGTGGAAAATACAAGAGATATCTTACATCAAATAGTTCCTAACATTGATGTTGATCACAATGCCCCCATTCTAGATCAACTTGTCATTCTCACCGAAGAAAACACAACTCAAAATGTGGATGCTGAAAATGCTATTGAAGAACGAGCAGAACAAAAGTTCCAATATAAATTGACAGAAAAGATCAGCCAAGAAGTGGCAGAAAATAAAGTAAATCTTTCAGAACTAAAAAATTAATTTGATTCAATCATTATTGAAGCTATTTCCTTAATTCAAAAGCTATGCACTTTGGAGGAATTCACTAAGGATAATAGTGATAAGATTGCAAAGATTGATTTCGATCTAAATGCAAGTGCTAAAAGTCTAACCACAGATGGCAATGCAATCAAATTGCATTATGAGAAGATAATTGAAATCAAAAGGTTAAGACAAGAACTTTGGGAAGCAGAATCAGAATTTAGAGAAGACATTACTAACCTACAAGCTCAACTTTTACCAAACCTTACACTTCTAAAATAGCACATAAGTTTGCTAAGACAACTAATTGCCACCCTCGAGATGTCTTTAGAAGACATCTATGACATGCATGTCAGGATTACACTCGAGCATATGGCTCTTGAGCATATAAAGGAGAAATGGGAGAAAATGATGGAGGAAGATCTCTCACTCTCATATTTTTGATAAATTATAGGTATAAACCTTTGCCCTTACTATCAAAAAAGGGGGAAAATGATATGTATAGAGAAATATATAGAGCATATAGTAAAATGGGGAAAATGATGTAGACTAAAAAAGGGAGAATGATATGTATAGTACATATAGCACAAATGGAAATGATATGTATAGTATATATAGCACTAAATAGTGTTGCTAAAGCTCTTAACAGATTAGACCTTAACCAGTGTCCACATAATACTCCTAACAAGGTAGATCATCAGAAGTGATCAAATTCTAAGCCTTAATCGGCCCCTTCCAATCTGCAGATAGTGAAGTTTTTGTGGGTGTCATCCCCACCATAGTTTTTACCTTCTAACAGGGGTTTTCTATGTTACCATATCTTGTGTTATGTGTTATTTCTTTCATGAATGTTTCTATGAATGTCTACATACAATTAAGATTATGAATTGATATCACATGCATAAAGAAAGAACACCATATATGATCGTTAAAGAAAAGATTTGATTACTTAAGGTTAAAGGTTAATCAACTAAAAGTTATCGAGATACTGATTCACCCCTCCCCTCTCAATCTATACTTCCCATTATTTCCAAAAATACTATGTGTAGAGAGTGTGTTATGGGGAAGCAAAGTATAAGAAGTTTTAAAAGAAAATCTTATTCAACAAAATTGAAGTTGGATCTGGTACATGCAGATCTCTGTGGTCCTACAAGAGCAAGATCTTATTATGGTGAAAGGTACTTTATACTTTTTCTTGATGAATTTTCTAGAATGATGTGGGTTTTCTAGAAACAAAATGGATGAGGACGGAATAGTAGTAAGAAATAAGGCTGGACTAGTTTGTAAAGGCTACTTGCAATAAGAAGACATAGACTTTGAAGGATAATTTTATCCTGTTGCTAGGTTGGAAGCTATGAGCTTATTTCTTTCTTATGATGCACATAAAGAATTTAAAGTATATCAGATGGATGTGAAATCTGCATTCTTGAATGGAGATTTGGAAGAAGTATACATAGAGAAACCTAATGGATTTCCTTTGACAGAAGATAAAGACATGGTTTGTAAGCTGAAGAAAGCATTGTATGGACTCAAATAAGCACCAAGAGCATGGTATGGAAGAATAGAAAAGTATCTACTTCATCTTAGTTTTAGAAAAGGTAATGCAGACAATAATTTATATTTATGAACTGGTGAAGATGTAGTCTTTATCATAGAAGTTTTTTTTGATGATATTATTTTTTGAGGCAATGATAAAATCAGTAATAAGTTATCTAAAGAAATGGAAGATGAATTTGAAATGTCAATGATTGGTGAGATGAAATTTTTTCTTGGTTTGCAAATTAATTAGAATAAGAATAGTATTTTTATATCTCAGACCAAGTATCTTAAGGAAATGTTGAAGAAGTTTGTAATGAAAGATTGTAAACCTCTTGGAACACCCATGGTGACTAGTTACAAACTTACTAGTAATGATGAGACTAAAAGTATTTTTTAGACAAAGTATATATTGATGATTGGTGGTCTAGAATATCCAACTCACACCAGACTAGATATTTCCAATGCAGTTGGAATTGTGGCAAGATATCAAGAGGATTCTAAAGAGACACACCTTGTTGCTATGAAGATAATTTCCAGATACTTGAAAGGAATATTAGAATATGGATTATGGTATGAAAAATCAGATGACTATTTTACAAGCTTATACTGACGTTGATTGGGTAGGTAATGAGGATGATATAAAGAGTAAAAGTGGTGGAAAATTTTTCCTTTTAAAAAGGATGGTTTCGTGGTTACGTAAGAAGCTGGACTATATTGCTTAGTCTACTAATGAATCCGAGTATGTTGTTGCTGTTATAAATTGTACACAAGTTGTTTGGATGAAGCAAATGCTGAAGGACATTGGAATAATTTTTGAAGAGCCAGTGGTTATCCATTGTAATAACACTAGCGTAATTAATATGTCAAAAAATCTTGTAATGAATTCAAAGACTAAACATATTTATATTAAGTATCATTTCTTGAGGGACAAGGTAGTAGATAAAGAAATTAGAGTGGAGTATATTAGCACAAAGGAACAGATAGTAGATATATTTAAAAAATATTTTCCAAAAGATGCTTTTGAGTATCTCAGAAGCTTGCTAGAGGTGAGAGCCACTCCCAGTGGTAATTTATTGATGATGGCATGCATCAGTCCAGTGGCTTTCAGAGCTATATCATTTCCTGGACTTGATGTATGGATCTACTCCTTAGTTAGAGTGATCATAGGAACACTATAGAGCACATTTGGTTGATTTTTCTCCTGGTAGTTAGACATGAAGATTTGAAAAAGCTACACCTTAAAGAAGATTCAAGAAGAGTTATGACACCCTTTGCCATTGTTGTCAAAGGGGAAGAGATTCTATGTGAAAATCCCTACTTTTTTAGGGAGATTTGTGTTGAGGATATTGAGAAGATTGTATTGAGAGAGAGTACTTTTGGGTTGATGGATTTTCCAATATATTTCCATAAATGCCAAAGGGGGAGATTGTTGGATGATATTAGAACTGGGTACTATTGATGTTGTTGGCATTCATGTTTTTTCCTTGATGTCAACATATGTTTCAGTGGAGTGAATAGACTAGTTATTACTATTGTATGATGACTGATAGAAGTGTATGAACACTATATAGATGAATCAGAATGATCAAAGATGAGGATATGTAGAAGGATGTGTGATGACCTTATTTCTAAGTTTTCTTGACTTAATACTGCATATTGGAGATGTTACAGATGTTTTAGTGAAGACGGGTTTATCGATTATGACAGTGATGCTTGACAGAGAAGGTCTCTATGTATTGGGTATATCTTACAGGCGATGATGATTCGGGTTATGCGACCTTAAGAGATGATAGAAGACATATTGAGTCATGTTTTTTTTTTATTGTTGGTCATGTGATTTTTGGTGACGTCAACTGTGGCATGTATTTTGGAGGAGACCTATTTGTGGAAGACTTCAGAGATGTAGCATGTATTATAGATTGAGAGCATGGATTGTGGATCTTGGAGTATATCTAATGTATTGTAATTTATGTTTACTTGTTTTAGGTACCTTATGTATCTTAGCAAGGGGTTAAATAATTATTTGTATATTGGGAAAGCTTTATTGGAAGACCTAATCAATTATTGTAATAAGGTATATATGAGAGGTATTTTCTCTTGAAAATAAGTAGTAGTATGTGATAATGGAATGATGAGAAGGTAATTGAAAGACATAGAAGTGTGGAAGCTACAAAGCTTGATTGTTTGCTAGATGTAGAGCATAGTTTTTGATTATATTACTTCATTGGAACTAATCAAGAAAAGATAGTTTCTATCAGACAGTTCACTGGATTGTATATTTCTTATATACACTTGTTCGGATTGTTAATCCTTGAGGGTGGATTTAACCTTCTTTGGGAAGTGTGACAGGGTAGTGAGGATACTATTACTCTTGACTCCTAATAGGGTATGTCCTTTTATAGGGATATGTAAGGGGATTTTTTATTGTGATTAGATTATAATTATTGGATAATAATAATATTGGGACTGGCTGTTCGTGGACATAGCCTAGGGATTGGGTGAACCACGTTAAATCTATGTTTCTTGTGTTCTCCTCTATTTTTGGTTTATTATTCTCTGATATTGGTTGTATTTATCCATGTAATTGTTATTTTTATCATGTTAATCCTAACAAGTGGTATCAAAGAAAGGTTGTTTTTAGTTATCCTCTATAGGAAGGTCTCATGGTTGAGTGGGAATCTCATGGTCAAGTGGGAATAATGGCAGACGAGGGTAAGTTGAAGGCTGAGAAGTCTAATGGGTAGGACTTTTAGTTATGGAAAATGCAGATAGAGGACTATCTCTATGAGAAGGATTTATGGTGATCATTGGAAGGAGTGAGAAAGAAAGTGGCAACTATGTATCAGGAGGATTGGGATATTCTAGATAAAAAGACACTAGGAATCATTCGCTTATGCCTGGCACAATCAATGGCATTTAATTTTACAAAAGCAAAGGAAACTAAAGAGTTGATGGAAACCTTAGCGAAGTTGTATGAAAAACCTTCTATATTGAATAAGCTATTTATTATGAAGCGTTTATTTAATATGAAGATGGTAGAAGGTGGCTTAGTGACTGATCATTTAAATGAGTTTAATATAGTTACTAGTCAATTGTCTTATGTGAGTATAAATTTTGATGAAAAAATTAGGGCTCTTTTGATTCTGTGTTCTTTGCCAGAAATATGGAATGGCTTGATAATGACTGTTAGTTACTCTATTTCTAATTTGAACACCCTAAAATTTGAAGTTGTTGTTGGTGTTACTCTAAGCAACGATATTTGTAGGAAAATCTCAGGTGGATCTACATCAGGTAGTGTTTTGAATGCAGAAAGCGGAGGCAAAATAAGAGATAGAGGAAACAAATCTGGAAATTGTGGGAAATCATGAGGAAAGTCAAAGGGAAAGAGGTCTCAATTAAGAGGACCTAGTGACTGCTAGTACTATGGAAAAATACGTCATAAGAAGAAAAATTTCTGGTCTCGAAAGAATAAAGAAGGAGACAATCAAGAAGGAAATAAGGAGGCAAATGTGGTAAGTAAAAAATCTAAAGATGATGTTTTGCTCCTTTCCCTTGAAAATGTTGATGATTCATGGGTTCTAGATTCATGGGCTTATTTTCATGCTACACCCCATAGGAGTTATTCTATTGATTATGTCCAAGCTGATTTTGGGCTAGTTTATTTGGGAGATAATGAACCCTGTCAGATTTTTGGGAAGGGAATAATTAAGATTAAGTTGTAGAATGGGAATCATTGGGTACTACAAGAGGTAAGACATGTTCCAAGGCTGAGTAGAAATTTAATTTCAGTAGGGAAACTAGGTGATGAGGGTTGCACAATTACTTTTAATGATAAAAATTGGAAGGTTTCAAAAGGTTCCTTAGTAGTAGAAAAAGGTGTGAAAGTAGGAACCTTATATATTTGTATAGGTAATATTGTCCCTTCTACTTTAATTGTTACAGAGAAAAGTGAATGTTCAAGAACAGTTGTTGTATTTGAGTAGGTAGAAAATGAATCAGTCTCTGTGGATACCAAAATAACACTATGGCACAATAGACTTGGGTACATGAGCGAGAAAGGTATGAAATTAATTAATTCAAAGAAAGTTTTACCAGGTCTGCAATGTGTGAATATGGATTTCTGTGAAAGTTGTGTATGGGAAATAAAAGAGATTTAGTTTTCTAAAGGGTGGGAAAGAAAAGAAAGATGATAAATTAGAGCTTGTGCAGACAAATGTATGGGGGGAAATTCATGTATCTTCTCTTTGTAGCTCTCTTTATTATGTTACTTGCATTGATGATGCAACTAGTAAAGTCTGGATTTATTTCCTTAAGCAAAAATTTGATATATTTGAAAATTTTAAAAAATGGAAAAGCTTGGTTGAGAATGAGACTGGAAAAATATTAAAATGTCTTAGATCTGATAATGGTGGTGAGTATTGCAGCAAATAATTTGAATATTATTGTTCTTCTAATGGTATTCGTAGGCAAGAAATAGTTCCAAGGACTCCACAAGAAAATGGAGTGGTTGAATGCATTAATAGGACAATAATGAAGCATGCAAGGACTATGAGATTTCATGTTGGACTCCCCTTAAACATGTGGGAAGAGGCTGAAAATACTTATGTTTATTTAGTTACAGAGGTCCCTCTACTTCTTTGGGTTGTGGCATTCAAGAGGAAGGATGGACTGGTAAGAAGGTAAGTTATTCTTTTCTCAGAACCTTTGGTTGTGAAGTATTTGCACATATAGATTTTGAAAATAGAACAAAGATAGAAGGAAAATCAAAGAAATGTGTATTTTTTGATATGGCATTGATGAATTTGGCTATAGGATTTTCAATTTTGAAAATTGTAAAATTATAAGAAGCAGGGATGTCATATTCAATGAGAAAGTGTTGTAAAAAGATATGTTGTGAAAACATGAGAAGAAAGACAATGATTATGTAGAACTAGATGATACTCCAAAAGATGATGTTCTAGTAGTTCCTTATGCTCCACAACAGTAGAAACAACAAATACCACACACCCCACTGGATGTTAGACGGTCAACAAGGCTAAGCAGACCTCTAGATAAATTTTCACCATCTTTGTATTTAATTTTATTAACTGATGGTGGTGAGCCTGAATGTTATAATGAAGCTATATAGGTAGATACACAAATTTAGTGGGAGTCTGCAATGACAGAAGAAATGGACTCTTTGCTGAAAAACCAGACTTGGGATTTATGTAAGTTACCTGTAGGTAAACATGCTTTACAGAATACATGGGTTTATAGGTTGAAAGAAGAAGATGGAGGTAAGAAAATATTTAAATCCAGATTAGTCACAAAAGTATTTGCATAGAAACATGGTACTGATTTTGATGAGATATTTTCTCCATTTGTTAAAATGACTTCTATTCGTACTGTTTTAAGTATTGTGGCTACTGAAGATTTACGTTTAGAGTAGCTTGATGTTAAAATATCTTTTCTTTAGGGTGACTTGAATGAAGAAATATATATGGTACAACCACAAGTATTTGAGGTCAAGGGTAAGGAGAGTTTAGTGTGTAGATTGCAAAAAAAATTATATGGCTTGAAGTAAGCGCCTCGACAATGGTATATTAAATTTTATACTTTTATGAATGAGAATGTATGTAGTCAATGTAATTCTGACCATTGTGTTTATTTCAAGAGGTTTAATGATGAAAGCTATATTATTCTATGTTTATACATGTTGATGATATGCTTGTAGCTGGGTCTAACATGGATCGTATTAAGAGGTTGAAACAACAGCTAGCAAAATATTTTTCTATGAAGGATTTTGGGGCAGCAAAAAAAATCAATGGCATGAAAATTTGCAGAGATAGGAAGAACAAAAAATTAACTCTATCTCAAGTTGATTATGTTGAAAAGGTGTTGCAGAGATTCTCCATGAAGGATGCCAAATCTGCCAGTACACCTTTGCCTAGTCATTTGAAATTGACTAAGGAGATGTGTCCAAAGATACCAGAAGAGGAGGCTAAAATGTCCAAGATACCTTATGCTGCAACTGTAGAGAGATTAATGTACGATATATTATGTACTAGGCTAGATATTTCACATGCATTAGGAGTCATTAGAAGGTATATGAGTCACCCTGGGATTGAGAATTGGAATGCAGGAAAATGGATTCTCAGATATTTGAGAGGTACATCCAATAAGTGTTTACACTTTGGGGGCTCTACTACTACTATTCAAGAATATGTTGACTCAGATCTGGAAGGAGATATTGATACCAGGCGAAGTACTATAGGTTATTTATTTACTATTGGTGCGACAGAAATGAGTTAGATTTCTTGGTTACAAAAGGTGAATGCTTTATCCACTACCGAGGCAAAGTATGATCCTGCTACAGAGGCAGCCAAGGAGATGATATGGCTTCAGTTCTTCATGGAAGAATTGGGACATCCAAAGGTGGATAATTATTTGTATTTAGATAGTCAGAGTGCCATTCATCTTGTGAATAATTCTTCTTTGCACTCAAAGACAAAGCACATACAGTTGCAGTATCACTTCATTCGGTCTTTTTTGGATTATGGGTAGTTAAAGATGGAACAGATACATACAGATGATAATCCAGTGGATATTTTTACAAAGGTTGTGATGAGGGAGAATTTAAATTCTTGTTCAGCTTCGGTTGGTCTTCTAGATTGAATTGACTAATATATTAGCAGAGTCCAGGAAGGTTGGATTCAGTGGGTGCTTCATAGGGTAGTGATTTAGCTAAAGGATCAGTCCCAAAGTCAGAGAATTGTTGGTTTATGTGGAGTCTCATCAGTCCCCAAGTGGGATATTGTTATATTGTGGTGAGTGATCAAGAAATTACTATGCAAGAAAGTGTTTTACCATTCTGCAATTTTTGGGCTGACATGTTCTAACCCTAAAGTGACATAAAGATTGTATAAATTGGCTTAGGGCTATGATTTTATATTATGATGTATGTTTTATGATGAAATTGAGCTGTAAGGTGTTAGGATTGGATAATACTAAGAGGGGGGGTGAATCAGTATTAAAGAACTTTATTAAATTCTTCAACCATTTAAATATTAACCATAAACTTGCAATAAAGAAAAGAACATAAGAAAATGACATAGTACTCATAACACCATATTTTTTTTTTGAGGAAACCCTTGCCAAGGAAAAACCCCAGTGGGGATGGTACCCACAAGCATGTACTAAATTATAATGTCCCTGTTAGGAGACCTAGCCCTATTAGGAGCTGAATATTACATAGCACATTTCCTTGTTAAAGGAATTACAACCCTGTTAAAGGTTCACAACACCCTGTTAGGGGCCAACTGAGCTTACATCTCTTACAATATAATTTAGGTTACAAAGTGTTCTCAGTCATGAACAAAAACAAGAAACATTGGTGCTTCGTGTAATGCCCCGCCAGGGAACCCAAGAGAGATTAACAAAAACATGATACTACATTTCCTAAATAATTTTTTTTTTTTAAGTTAACATAAAGAGACATACATTAATGTAGAAGAAAATACCATTTATACACATGTCTTACACACACATAGATTACACGACTCAAGGGTTTCATGACGTTAAATTACTTAAAGCATAACACAACTAACCATATAACAAAGAAATCCATTTGAATAGATAAAACAAATACAACTTACAAACCCATAATTACAATACTCATGGATAACCATGAAACCACCATAAACTCACATCCACTGCACATGTCACAGGGTATGTGGTAATCACTCTACTCTACTTAATAGACAATTTCTAGATTAGGTATCACATGTGATACTCTAATACAAGATTTACAATAATGAAATAACATAATAAATGATGAAGTAACATAAAGAGAGCTCATCTTCAAAGAACCATCAAGCACCTTGTACAAGGACATTGAATCTTAATGGGTAAAGAATCACTACCACCCATCTGTGTGGAACCACAAAGGTCCACCCCACCGTGCTAAGGAGATAACAACAGACCCCAATCGGATATCCAAAACCAACAAATAATAACCACTAAGAAAGGGATCCTGATAGCTCTCTAATCCAGGTATACTACACATCATAAAAGGTAAGACTCACTAATCTAGAGGCAACTGACACACGTAGGAAATCTAGACTGTGTAAAGGAAGGTGTCATCATGTACGTCTAACCCTTAAGTTTTGTCCTAGCAATCCCAGTGGATTCTGACAGTTAAGTGACCATACATGGAGCTAATGACCTCTCATACTGACAAGGCCACTAACTATGTCAGGTACCCCTCGAAGCATCTAACATCTTCTCATCACCATCTTAGCCTATAATAGCACTCAAGCATGGGTGAGGATACATCTTATTAATTCATTTTAATATCTCTCAATATGTCTTTAGTTATCACTTATTAAGTAAACTCCATAATAAGCAATTTAGTAGTCACTTATGGACACATAACTTATTGCAAGCCACCCCCTACTACACATCTAGGTAACCTACCCTAGGCTCTCATATCCTATAAAGATCTAGCATAGGTCACAACCCACAAGTATACCCAATCCATTATCTCACACAATCAGGAACAGTCACATAAAGGTATACAAATAGATAACAAGATCAAAAGGGTCACATGGTCAATTTAGGATAATAAAGCCCAAAAGCACACACACCAGAGAATAAATAGTCAACAAGTCTCTAGGACTCATACCCAGCCTCTGTAACACCCTAGGTCATCTAATGCCCCCAAAATCACATATAAGAAAAAAGGAACCATAAGGATGCATAGAACGAAAACGTCCTAAAAGACTAAAAAATAAAGCATAAGCATACCATATACAGTTAATCTCAATTACGATTCTCATTCAAGTAACCAGATCTATAATATAATCTAGAACAAATAATGTCATTAAATTGGATCTATTCAATACTACTTCTAGTATTTAAATCATCTAATCAAGATAATCATTAATTAAACCAAATTAATCTTTCAGATCTAAAGTCTCAAACCACTTCAGATTAAAATCTGCATTGATCAACCTTAATTAAACAATCACATATTTAATTAAAATTGACAATAATATATGTATTAATTTAAAATTAATATTCACATATTAATAAAAATTAATAATAAACATATTAGAAACTAGATATATTATGAAACAATCATATTATAAATTTAATATAATATCAACTATTCAAAACATGAATTACCATGTATTATATTTTAGAACTATTATAAGTTAATTTAAATTCCATTTAAATATAAGTAAAACTTATATATATATATATATATATATATATATATATATATATATATATATATATATCAACTTTTAAATAAAATAGAAATTAATTACAACTTACTTAAAATAAATACTAATTAAATTAAAAACTAATTATAAATTACACTAATTAATAAAATGAAATTTTCAAACAAAATTTTAAATAAATTAAAAAAAAAATTAACAAAAAGTTTTGGGGGGGAGCGGGTCCCCCGCGGGCCCCCCCTCACTACCAGCGTAGTGCACGGGCTGCACTGGCAGTCCTGTGATGGCCACGACAGTCCAAGGACTGTCGGGCAGTCCCGCGGCTACTCAGTGCAGCACGGGTATTGTGTACCGCGTGCGGGGTATGGGTTGGTGGGGTGGGACCCACCGCCCCTCCCTTATACATTTTTTTTTTTATGAAACAAAAACTTAACAATGCAATTCGATTTTTTATTTTTTTTAAAATTTTTCTTTTAACAAAAGCTAATTTTGGCCTTCTCTTTTTTTGTACATTTTTTCTTTATAAAAGAAATTTCCAAAAACAGAAACACAGAAGACCATTTTTTTTGTCTTTACTAGGTAATTTCTCTTTGACGGGTGGAAATATTATTTTTTGTCTGTATCTCTCCAGGGAGCTAATTTATTTAGCTAATTTAATTTTCCAAGACAATTTTCAAAGGAAACATTTATTTTATTTTTCTCTTTAGTTTGGACTATAGTACAGACTAATTTTTCGATTTCTAGGAGTTCTAGAAGGAATTTCTTCACGAAATTTTGACAGCATAAGGGCACTATGCCAAATAATCATAAAACATGAAAATAATAGGTCTAGGGTTTTTATAAATACCCAAAAACCTAGAAATACTTTTAAACCATTTAGAAGCAAAAATATCAAACATGCATCCATCCAACCATTGAAAACTTCAGATTTTTGCAAAATTGAAAACAATATATGGAGAAACAAAACCAAGCTTGATTCCAATGCAAGAACTGAAGAAATGTACCTTTGGAGAAGATAGGAAATATGAAAACCTCTAATCCCGATTCCACCAAAAATCTGAGATCCACGAAGAACCAAGCACATGCAAGCAAGAAATCACCTGAAAACTCCAAAACAACAAGCAACCACAAAAATCCCCAATTCTTCAAAACACCAAAAACACCAAGAGCTCTCCAAAATGCAAAACCTGTTCTATGAGAGAATGAGAGAAGAATTCTCCTAAAGAGAATCAACTTCCCCTAATTGTGCAAACCCTCATGACAACTCCCCAATAAATCCCTAAAATAACTCCGCTTGAAATTGAAAGTAAATCCAAATTAAATAATTAAAATATCCTTTATTGCCACAACTCAACTTTGACTCCTAATATCTAGTTGAGATATTTGAATTTGAAAATACTTTTTCAACACATTCATGCACATGTAATTAATACAATATTAAATTAAATAAATTAAATATTTATGTCACAATATTAAATGCAACCAAGTATTTAATTATTTAATTAATCATAAAAGCATGTTTACTTTAATTTTTGATTAAATAATTAAGTAAATCAAAATATTCAAATATTTCAATTTAATTAATTATCTAAAATAAACATAGGATATAATTAAACATTTTATTCAACTATAATCCATTAAATCATAAAACATGGAAAATCACTCCAAACCCAATAAATCACCTAAAAGCATATACAAGAAAAACACACACACTCAGGGAAGGGGTATTCAAATTCATGTCACCTAGATGAATCTGAATAGGGTAGTCATACTGAAACTCATCTAACATTAGGATGATTAGGCTTAGGTTAGGGTTTTGGATCTGTATGTTACCTCCCTTCTTCACCATTGAGATGAATATTTTTGGGCATGCTCACTCCTGCTAATTCAGGGAAGATGTACCTTGTACCTGCAATCTTGTCATCAAAAGAACATGCATGTACACATAATAAATCTTGCAAATAATGATAGGGATCAGCCAAACGTGTGGATCTCACCAAGGCAAGTAACTACGTCTCCATCCTCTACCATGTCAACACATCAATAGGTACATCCACATATAAGACAACCATACAAATGCAAGTATGGGGTAAGTACATAATAAAATCATCACATCTATCTATGCATATGATAAACCATAACATAATAATCACCATCAACTGAAAGAATAATAGCTCTCGTGAAAGTAGCCTAAAATAATTTGGCCAATCAACTGAAATCAATGCCTAAAAGAGTATGGAATCATAAACTAAAAGAAAAATATGGGTGGGTATTACATCCACCCCCCCTAGGATTAGGCTTACTCGTGGAAGCCCGTAAACAAGTAGGGATACAAATCCCCTAATCTAGCTGCATCCTCCCAAGTCGCTGAAGACTCATCATTTCGGTCCTATTGGACCCTTACCTGCTCTATGGTGCGACCCCTAAGGGTCACACCCCGCTTCTCTAGAATACGTATTGGGTCCAAAGCCAGCTTCCCATTCTCAACCTAAAGTCTCAATGACTATCCCCTAATGCTCTTCCTGTCTTTGATCCATGACTGCAAACACTCTGTGTGAACCCGCTCCTACAGTAGGCTCCGAGGCTGTTGGCCTCTATGTAGAGTATTGTGGTGCTCTCATTGGACAATTCACCACAATGTGGCCAAACTGACCACAAGTGAAACATCTTGTGCCTCTAAAATTGCCTCTCCCATTGGAGGGCACACTAGACTGTTGGACACTCCCTCTTCTCATACTAGGCTGTGTGCTCTAAGCTAGACAGTTGGACTGATTACACCTATGGCATTTTACACTCCTGATACTCTTACCACTCTGGGTAGGAGGTGCAGCCTCTACTAATGATGTTGGTTCTGGCTCTGGTTCTGATTACCCCTGTAATAATTGGATGACTTCTTGAAGTTCCCAGCACCCTGCAACTAGTTACCTCTATAGCCTGCTCCAGAAGCTCCATTAGTCTGACCTCCCTGACGACCTCCATGACCTGCTGCCAAGTTAGCCTCTGCTAGAGTGGCTTTAATAACTGCATCTCACAGTTTTGTAGGCTCAAAGAGCTTTAGGTCCCCTATAATGCAAGCATTAAGCCCTCGCACAAAGTGTTGTACCATTAGTGCTGAGTCCTGGCTATATCCAGCGTACTGCTTGAGCTCATAAAAATGATGCTCATACTGCTCTACTATCAATGTCAACTATCTAAGATTATGAAACTTGTCAGCCCTCTGCTACCTCCACTAATCAGATAGGAACCTCTGTCTAAAGTTCTTGAAAAAAAGAGTTCCCAAGTAATAGTATCCATACGGAGACCTAGCTTCTCTTCCTCAATCTTCCACCAGATTACCACAAAATGAGTCAACTGCATCACGACATATCTTGCTTTAGTATTACTACTAAAGGGATGCATCGTGAAAACTCTATCCAAAGCTACCATCCAAGTCTCTGCCTCCAAACTAGATTCCTATCCATTGAAAGGGATAGCCTTCCCTCTCGTCAAGTCCTTCATGTGGTTGGTTACTACCACTACAGGGTCCACTATAACTGTCCTCCCACGAGGGCTCCTAGATCTCTCCCTATGTCTCTCCTCATGATGGGAGTGGTGAGATACATCCTGCTCCACTCTAGCTCTCTTAGGAAGGTGATCTAGGATAGCATGAAGTATCTGCCTAGTATCAAATCCTCCAAACTCATCCTGTCCCTCTCTCCTCTTATCACCTCTTTCCTGCTACTGACTAACCTCCTGTGTGACACTCGCGGAGGGGCTAGGATTCCTACCTCCCCCACAGGCACCAGACCTACCTCTACCACGGCCTCTAGCTACTCTTGTTTCAAGAATGATGCCTGAAACAAACAAAGATAGATACAACATTCACCACATAGCTTGAATCATAAACTAAAGAATGAATATAACCATAAAGCAATAATTTGAAAACAAATGTGTTGTATGTATATGTTTTAATTTTAAGTTCAAGCTAGATACAACCTAATGGGTGTACAATTCCCAGAGTTCCCAGTGTAGAAACTAGGGCTCTGATACCAAATGTAACACCCCGCCAAGGAACCCAAGAGAGATTAACCTAAACATGATACTACATTTGCTGAATAATTTTTTTTTTTAAATTAACATAAAGAGACATACATTAATGCAGAAGCAAATACCATTTATACATGTCTTACACACACATAGATTACACGACTCAAGGGTTCCATGATGCTGAATTACGTAAAGCATAACACAACTAACCATATAACAAATAATTCCATTTGAATAGATTAAACAAATACAACTTACAAACCCATAATTACAATCCTCATGGATAACCATGAAACCACCATAAACTCACATCCACTGCACATGTTGCAGGGTATGTGGTAATCACTCTACTCTACTTAATATACAATTTCCAGATTAGGTATCACATGTGATACTCTAATACAAGATTTACAATAATGAAATTACATAATAAATGATGAAGTAACATAAAGAGAGCTCATCTGCAAAGAACCATCAAGAACCTGGTACAAGGATGTCAAATCTTAATGGGTAAAGAATCACTACCACCTATCTATGTAGAACCACAAAGGTCCACCCCACTAGTCTGAGGAGATAACAATAGAACCCAATCGGATATCCAAAACCAACAAAGAATAATCACTAAGCAAGGGATCCTGATAGCTCTCTAATATAGGTATACTACATATCATGAAAGGTAAGACTCACTAATCTAGAGGCAACTGACACACGTAGGAAATCTAGACTGTGTAAAGGAAAGTGTCATCATGTACGTCTAACCCTTAAGTTTTTTCCTATCAATCCCGATGGATTATGGCAGTTAAGTGACCATACATAGAGCTAATGACCTCTCATACTGACAAGGCCACTAACTATGTCAGGTACCCCTCGAAGCAACTAACATCTTCTCATAACCATCTTAGCCTATACTGGCACTCAAGCATGGGTGAGGACACATCTTATTAATTCATTTTAATATCTCTCAATATGTCTTTAATTATCACTTATTAAGTAAACTCCACAATAAGCAATCTAGTAGTCACTTACAGACACGAAACTTATTGCAAGCCACCCCCTACTACACATCTAGGTAACCTACCCTAGGCTCTCAGATCCTAGAAAGATCTAGCATAGGTCACAACCCACAAGTATGCCCAATCTAGTACCCCACACAATCAGGAATGGTCACATAAAGGTACACAAATAGATAACAAGATCGAAAGGGTCACATGGTCAATTTAGGATAATAAAGCCCAAAAGCACACACACCAAAGAATAAAAAGTCAACAAGTCTCTAGGACTCATACCTAGCCTCTGTAACACCCTAGGTCATCTAATGTACCCAAAATCAAATATTCCCAAAACCACAACAATCCCCAATTCTTCAAAACACCAAAAACACCAAGAGCTCTCCAAAATGCAAAACCTATTCTATGAGAGAATGAGAGGAGAATTCTCCTAAAGAGAATCAACTTCCCCTAATTGTGAAAACCCTCATGACAACTCCCCAATCAATCCCTAAAATAACTCCACTTGAAATTGAAAGTAAATCCAAATTAAATAATTAAAATATCCTTTATTGCCACAACTCAACTTTGACTCCTAATATCTAGTTGAGATATTTGAATTTGAAAATACTTTTTCAACACATTCATGCACATGTAATTAATACAATATTAAATTAAATAAATTAAATATTTATGTCACAATATTAAATGCAACCAAGTATTTAATTATTTAATTAATCATAAAAGCATGTTTACTTTAATTTTTGATTAAATAATTAAGTAAATCAAAATATTCAAATATTTCAATTTAATTAATTATCTAAAATAAACATAGGATATAATTAAACATTTTATTCAACTATAATCCATTAAATCATAAAACATGGAAAATCACTCCAAACCCAATAAATCACCTAAAAGCATATACAAGAAAAACACATACACTCAGGGAAGGGGTATTCAAATTCATGTCACCTAGACGAATCTGAATAGGGTAGTCATACTGAAACTCATCCAACATGAGGATGATTAGGCTTAGGTTAGGGTTTCAAATCTGTATGTTACCTCCCCTCTTTACCATTGAGATGAATATTTATGGGCACGCTCACTCCTGCCAATTCAGGGAAGACAATGCCCTGTACCTGCAATCTTGTCATCAAAAGAACACGCATGTACGCATAATAAATATCACAAAAAATGATAAGGATCGGTCAAATGTGTGTATCTCACCGAGGCAAGTAACAACGTCTCCGCCCTCTATCATGACAACACATCAACAAGTACATCCACATATAAGACAACCATACACATGCAAGTATGGGGTAAGTACATCATAATAAAATCATCACATCTATCTATGCATATGATAAATTATAACATAATAATTACCATCAACTAAAAGAATAATAGCTCTCATGAAAGTATCCTAAAAGAATTCGGCCAATCAACTGAAACCAATGCCTAAAAGAGTACGACATCATAAACTAAAAGAAAAATATGGGTAGGTATTACACTTAGACAGTTCCTTTATAGTTCTTCAAAAATCTCTATCATTCTCTACTCTTCTATTCGCTCCACAACTCATCCAACTGTCCAACTAACCATCATCAATCTTTACCAAAAAGATCTTACATATATATCTCACAACTTTACAGAGTCGTCTCTCAATATGAATATTACAAATATTACAAAGTCGACCTTCAATACAAAATACATTTAATATAGTAAATACTAAATGCATAGTTGGCACTCTTGCATAGTCAATGTAGAGGTTATCAACAACCAAAATATAACTTCGATTGTCTAGAGTCGCAGTCATACTCCCTCAATCTTCACTGTTGTCAAATTGCTCTATATCATTGTTCTGGTGTAGTCTGTCTGTCTTCAATTCTTTCTAACTCATTGCAGACTTAACCAAAACCAAATAGATCTTAGGTGGAGGTCATACATACCCCATACTATCTTTCTCTAATCTCTCTTTCCCTAAATCATTGATCTGAATCTTCGACATCCAAAAATCTTATGTATCTCTGCTTCTATACTTAGTCAATTTTTGAATCATCAAAACTTATCTTTACTGGAATCAATCTGAAACCAAGATGTGTTTCCATAAATTACAACCAAAAAGTGAATCACATTTACACAATTTATCACTTTCCAACAATATCTCCCTTTGGCATTGATGGCAACACTTAACCAAAAACAATA
>MU224451.1:4570583-4578083 GCA_018584345.1 Thuja plicata
TATATTCTTCTCTTCTCCCCCTTTGACAAAAATGACAAAGGTGCATATGAAACAATAGGTTTTAGTGCTTGCTCACCAATTTTAGAATATCCTGAAAGGAATCTTCCAAGATCTTCACTTCTACAGTCCATGTTTTGAACAATATTTGGCTAATGTGAATTAAACCATTCAATGCAAATGATGTGGTCTCAGCTTCTTTCAAGTTTGTGGGCATAGATTTATTTAGTGAATCTATTACTTTCTCCAAGTCTGAGAGATGAACCTCAAGTATGAATAGTTTAGGAGTGATAAAGGTCTTCAAAAAATTAAATCTTGTCATTACTCTCCATTTCTCATTATCTAATACATGGATTTTATCCAAAAATTTTGTGAATTCTTTGTCTAACTTTGTTGTGGATTGTGAATATGTTTCACAACCATCCATCATACAGTTCAAAGTTTCCCTCTCTTTGGCAATAATGTCTTCTATATTCTGAACATGTCTTATTGGATTCATGCAATAACTAAACAATTTTCTCTCATGTCCAATGCAGCTCGTTGCATTTGTCAAGAAAGTTTTCACAATTCCTAAGTCCCATGTGATAGACTTGCAAAATGTTGTTAACTTCTTCTATAAGTATGTCTTTTCTTCCTTCTCCTTTGCAATCCTCAATAAATTGTCATAGTGCCCATCAAATTCATCAAGTGTAATTCTTAGATTTTCAATGTCATATTTGTTCTGGAAAACAATAGGTACTGGAAGCAATTTTTTTATAGTATCAATTTCTCTTGTAATTAATTTTTCCTTCTTGTCTCCTTTCTGTTTTGATCTTTCCTTGGCTTTGTTCAAAGCAGTAAATGCCAATTTTACTAATTCAACTTCATCCATGTTGTCAACATTTACATCACTACTTTCCAAAAATGAAATGGATGATGTGTTTACCTCTTTCTTTACATCCTCTTGTTGATCTGATTTCTGTTCTTCTTCCTTCTTCTAATCTTCTTCCTTCTTCTATTCTTCTTCCTTATTTTGTTCCTCTTTCTTCTTCTATTCTTCTTCCTCTTGGTGTTCAGCCTCATTTTCTATAGAAGTATCCATATTCCCTAAAAAAGGGCCCTTTTCATCTTGAGAGGTGTCAAGAGTTACTGCTACACCAAAAACATAGAAATATGGTGGAAGGATCTACTTCACTCTTCTTAGCAGTTGTCTCTATAGCTTTTGATCTTTCACCCATTCCCAATTGTGTGGGCGAAGTGGTCTTAGGAGGTGAGGGCTTGTTAGAAGTAGTATTCATCAATATCTTCTCTAGTGCCTTCTAAGTTTCCTCAGTGACTTCATCATACTTCCTCGCCATGATTTTCAATAATCTCACCTTGGTCCTTAATAGAGGTTTTAATTCCTTGTATATTATGTCCCTATCTTGTACTGATATCACAGGAAACATGTTATCAATTTCTTGGTTCCTCATTGTATCATCTTCAATCTGTGCTACATGTTTTCTTATCTACAATCTCCCATATAAGTCTATAGGTATACTTCCTTCAATTTCTAAAAGTATCTTCTTGAAAGTAAGTGTTCAATCACAATGTCTTCAATCTTAAGCTTATCTACTTCTTCATTCCTGTTATAGTATTTATCAATTATGACCAATCTACCTTGTTCTAATGCTCTCTTCTCTAGCATCTTTAGGTCAGGTTTCCATATGTGTTTTTCTGCTTTCTTCTCTTCTCTTACTGTGTTGTTCTCTTTAGGTGATGTTTGGATGCTTGATCTAGTAACTCTAGAAGTAATGTTTTCTTCTTGTGTTGTTTGTTGTCGAGGAGGAGGTGGACTATCTACCATAACTACCTCAGGAGTGGGAGGGGTTGTAGTACTTCCACTTGATGGTAAAAGAGATCTTTTTGTCATATTTTTTTTGACTTCTTTTAGTTCTTCTTCTGTCAACCCAGATTTTACTCCACATTCATGTACAATATTCTCAATCTTTCTCTTCCTCAGACCTCTAGTTTGTTCTTCTCTCACCTTTGCTAACTTCTCCTCATATGTTCCCCATCTTTCCTCTATTGTATCAGTTTTTGATGCAAGGACATGTTCTACTTGCATGGTAAGTACTTCATAACTTACTTCATAACCCATGGGATAACACCATTTCTTTCTGGGTATGACTTCTTAAAAACATACACAATCAGTTTCAACCATGAAATAGATTGTATCTTTGTATTTTTCAACAATGTCTCCATGTATCCTGTATCTGGTTTTCATCTGTCTCTATAGGATCTTGATCATAGTGAACAATTCTCCATCAACCCAAGTAGCATTTTGTCTCTTGTAGCTTTGTGAAATTAAAATTCTAGTAGGTATCCCAAATTTCCAACCACTACGATGTAAGCCAAGAAATTTGTGCTCAATATGAATAAACATATGCATCAACAATGAACCAAATCTAAAGGTCTTCATTCTGTCCTTCTTCCCTAGCTTCACATTCTCAAGGAATTGTTGTGCCAGAACTTCACATAGGTTATATTTTACATTCTCCTTCACCATTCTCCATGCCATCATGATTACCCCAATAGATACTGAGTTAGGTCTGCTACTGTAGTAGAACTTGTACCCAAGTATCATAGCAATCAATCTTACATCTTGCTGAAAGATGTTATTCATTGTCATTGCCCATTTGTCCCATTTGGAATGAGTTAGGGTTTCAACTTATTTCTTTACATGTTTCTCCGCAATAGGGATGACTCTGGTGTTGTCCAGTCTAGTGATTTCATGGATTAGGTCACTACAAATCTTCACAGGTTAATCACCTATCTAGATAAACTGATCATGAAACCTACTTAATAGTATCTTAAACAATTCATCTTCATCGAATTCACATAAGTCCAAAATTTTCATTATGCTCATCTGATTAATGTGTTTGTATTCTTATCATGATTCCATTATCAGTCATATACTCCATCTCAATTGATATATCGTCAATTCCCAGTATATCATACTTACAATGTATGTAAGCCCTAATATCATCTATGTGTAATACACCATACGGGGTTAGGGAAAGTTCTCCCTCTGGATCTTCTTCACATGAATTTAATAGATGTTTCTTAAATGTATACCTAGGTCAATCTGTAACATCAAAAATAATAGGTGCATCCATGGCTAGATGATGTAAATACCTTTTGTTCGCTAAATTCTGAGTTTTTATTTCAATTGATCACACATGACTAATTTGTAGGATGGTCTAAATTTCTCTTCTCTCTGATCTCCTTAGCTCAATCTTCATCAAATGGTAAAGAGATAGGTCATCAAATGGTTCTTTATACAAGTTTAAGTCATGAATTTCACCTTTACTTAAAACTGTCCAGTCAACTGTTAGATCTTGTGAACAAAATATATGCGTCGGCTGATGTTGTTCTCTTAGATGTATATTTTAGGATTTCTTCCAAGATTATACCCAAGCTCAATCGAGCTCAATCCATGAATTTTGGGGCAGGATATATTTTGATGTTCATATCTAATGCTCCCCCTAAGGCCATGATCAACCAATTAGGTCGATTCTATTTTGCTACCATCAGGCAAAGATCGAGTAGCCTCTATTAACTCTCCCTGAACTGATGTCTCACTTATTTCTTTGATCTTCCATATCTTACCACTATTTCTATCTTCTTCCTTCTTAAAACAACTTTCAAAATCACTCTTCAAATCTGAAATACTCTTACCAATATCATTTCCATTCTTCTGTGAATTCATAGGAGGTCGTACTCTTCTGCTATCTGATCCATTATATCTACAAAACTTCACTATATGTCCTGGGTTATTGAATTTATAACATATAGGAGGTCTTATTTCCTAATTAGCTTATAGCTTATAGTACTTTGCAATGTGTCCAATGTTATTACATTTGTAGCATGTAGGTTTGACTATATATTCTCTTCCATTGTCTTGTCTATATCCTGATTGATTCAATTTTCTACATTATGCTTTCTTGTGCCCATATTCATTATAGTTAAAACAATAACTAGAAAAAGTTCTAAAAGGGGCATTACCTCTGCAGACTCTCTTCATGTGTCCAAATCTGTTGCATCCAAAGAATCTACCTCTGAAGGGTCTGATCTTCTCTTTAGGTTCTTCAACAGAAGGTTTCTTAGTGTCAATCTTCTCATTGGATTTCTCTTCCTGATTCTTTGAACATTCAACTTCATTGAAGCCAATACCAGTCATATCACCTTTAGGTTTCTATTTGTCTCTTTTTTCATCAATCAAATCACTGTTGGTGTGAAGTTTCTCAATTTGTTTCTTTGCTTCAACAAGTTTACCTTTTATAATCTGATTGTATTTATCCATTTCCTGATACTTATTCTTGTAGTTGTCATCCTCATTCTTCATTTGATCTAATGCATTGTTTAAATCTTCTTCAAATTTCTTCTTTGCATCCTTCTATACCTGTATTTCTTTAGCCATAGTCTCATTTTCAAGTTTCAGATTTTCATTCTCTTCTTTTAGTTGCTTCACTTGATCTGAACTATCTTCATCTGAATCCTCTTTTATCTAAACCACAAGATCTTGTCTTTGATTTCTGGAAAGCTCAAGTTGGTCTTTGAGTTTCTTTATAAATTTCTTAGCTCTTTGCATCTTGAATCTCAACTCTCCATTCTCTTTTTTTTCTTTGTCAAGGTCTTCAAGTACAACATCAAAGTTTTCTTGCAAACTATCCAAATCCATTTTGATCTCCCTCAAGTTGTTAGACTTTCTCTCCAAGGGCCAAAAGCTTTGATACCAAATGTTAGGATTGGATAATACTGAGAGGGGAGGTGAATCAGTATTATAGTACTTAATTAAATTCTTCAACCATTTAAATATTAACCATAAAATTGCAGTAAAGAAAATAACATAAGAAAATGACACAGTACTCATAACACCATATTTTGTTTTCGAGGAAACCCTGGCCAAGGAAAAACCCTGGTGGGGATGGTACCCACAAGCATGTACTTAAGTATAATTTCCCTGTTAGGAGACCTAGCCCTATTAGGAGATGAATATTACATAGCACATTTCCTTGTTAAAGGAATTGCAACCCTGTTAAAGGTTCACAACACCCTATTAGGGGCCAACTGAGCTTACACCTCTTACAATATAATTCAGGTTACAAAGTGTTCTCAGTCATGAACATAAACAAGAAACACTGGTGCTTAGATAGTTCCTTTATAGTTCTTCAATAATCTCTGTCATTCTCTGCTCTACTATTCGCTCCACAACTCATCCAATTGTCCAACTAACCATCATCAATCTTTACCAAAAAGATCTTGCATATATATCTCACAACTTTACAAAGTTGGCTCTCAATATGAATATTACAGATAATACAAAGTCAGCCTTCAATACAAAATACATTTAATATAGTAAATACTAAATGAATATTCAATGCTCTTTCATATTCAATGTGGAGATTATCAACAACCAAAATACAACTTCGATTGTCTATGGTCCAAGTCATACTCCCTCAATCTTTGCTACTATCAAACTGCTCTGTATTGCTATTCTACCGCAGTCTGTCTATCTTCAATTCTTTCTAACTCATTGTAGACTTAACCAAAACCAAATCAATCTTAGGTGGAGGTCATACATACTCCATACCATCTTCCTATAAGCTCACTTGCCCTAAATCATCAATCTTGATCTTTGACATCCAAAACTCTTATGTATCTCTGCTTCTGTACTTACTCAATTTCTGAATCATCAAAACTTATCTTTATTGTAATAAATTTGAAACCCAGATATGTTTCCATAAATGACAACCAAAAAGTGAATCACATTTACACAAAATTGATCACTTGCCAACATAAGGGGATTGTGTATTGCGTTCAGATTGTAATCACTGTATAATAATAATATTGGGACTGGCTTTTGGTGGATGTAGCCCAGGGATTGGGTGAACCACATTAAATCTTTGTGTCTTGTGTTCTCTTCTATTTCTGGTTTATTATTCTCTAATATTGGTTATATTTCTACATGTAATTGTTATGTATGTCTTATTAATCCTAACAGGAAGATCTAAAAGTTACCTTTATACATACCAAAACTAAGACTGCTTGAAACCAGTGGATTTTTACTTAGAGTTACCATGGTGTTTGATTGAACTTCCTCCAAGGCTATTAGTACTAAGAAAAATACCCAAATTCTCAGTGAATTGTGATCTTTAAATTGTCCACCGGTTAATATTCTAAAAATAATTTGAATCTTAGTCCCACCGGGCATGCAAAAATTGTCATCATAAAATGTTTCACCTATATTTAGGGTATAACCCCCAAGAAAACTTGTGAAATATGAAAACAACCTCCTAGTGTGCGACCTTGTACATGTGAGGTTGAATCTATAGAGAAGGTCTATTTCCTTTCAAACTAGGGTGCAACATTAAATCAACCCAATACTTAAAGCCTACTTATTTCCTAAGCTAACATATTTAAGGTAAAAGGGAAGAAGGATTGTAGAAAAGTAAAGGAGATGATGCACAAGATTGAACTTGTTTCTCTCTATCTATGACTACACAAAAAAATTCAATAAATCATCCAAACCGAAACAAACCTCAAATCTAATCTATCCCTCAAGAACACATATGCAGGCCAGAACTAATGATATGCTACAAGGAAAGATGCATTCACCATACTACATCCATGGACACATTTGACACAACATGTAAAATATAAAGATAGAAAATAAGAATTCAACTCAAGGCAAGAAAGTATGCACAAGATAGTTAAATGCAAAACGAGGTAAAAAAAACATATATTTTTATTGATAAAATGCAAGGAAATATTAGAATTGAAGATCATAGCTATTGCAAAAGAACCAATAGAGAGCCAACCTAGAAAATATGTACAAAATTTCCTTCATAGTGTAGGCATAACTTAGATTTAACACTTGAGTTCAAACTCCAACCGAACTGAAGTTAAGTTGCGCTATAGAAGGTAGGATAAATCATACCAAAATCTAATCTCTATGCATGTCTGGATCATGAATTAATAGAAAAAGACCCAATATATGACATGATTTGGGTTCCTGCCATAGAAGAACAAAACCTACAAATGTTAAATAAGTATACAGAGCATATTTATATTTGATACAACAACAAACTGGTTTTTGTCAGAAGCCAGGGAATTAATTCTCAATCCTTGGCCATGTCATAGTCATTGTAAGTCAAACTAAGTTTCAAGTCAAAAATAACCTTGATATAGAAAATACATTAAATTATTAGGCCATAAAACATATCAAGGAGACCAAATGCAACATCTTCCTGAAGCCAAAATGACCAAAAGAAACAAAGGAGGAATCCTAGCACATGTATCAATGATATGAACCTATCTTTGAAATGAGAATCATCGTAGAGACCTCTAGAGACTTACCTTTGACCATGAAATATCTCCCTAACCTAGATGCTCATCTAAGAGACCCCAAGGATCTCACACTGCTGTGAGTGCATTTTTTTGTTGTAAAAAACCAAGAAGGACTCCTATCGACAACCAACT
>MU224451.1:4583083-4584298 GCA_018584345.1 Thuja plicata
TCTTCCACTTGATTGAATTATGAAAAAATGAGAAAAGAGATCATTTTATAGTAAATCCACCATCTCAAATTCAAATTTTATCTAGGTCAAACACAATTGAAAACCTCAGAAGAAGACGTTGATATAGGGGCCCTAGTGAAATATGGGTCCAAAACCCTAGGGATGGATCACCATTGGTGATGTGTCCTAGGAAAAATAAGTCTAAATTTTACTAGGGCATCAAGGATGGTGAATAGTTGTGGGAACAAAAGAATTAGGTCACAGGGATCAAGCATAACGGGCATTCAAACCTCAAAATCACCAAAATGGGGCCTAAAAATTCCTAAAGAATCTAATTACGAGTGATAAATTTTTAGGAATATACAGTTTTAATAATTTTACAGTCTCCTGCATAGGTAGATATCAACCATATAGAAATTTTCCATATTGGTATACTACAAAGTATTAAGCTTCATTTCTAATTTATAATCGTGTCTTACTAATGTGTATCTCACAATAGGGTTTATGCTTAAGTATATACTTTAAGATAAAATGTATAGGATTATTTCATTTTTATCTAATAAATTGGTTTTACAATGGATGAGATTTAAGGCTTAAACTGTTAAAATATAAAAAAATGAAACTTTAATACAAATCTAAAATTAAGTGATCTTTGTAGACCTTATGGAAAGACATATTGTCAATTAGTGTCAAGACACTTAGTCATTCAATGTTACCTGAGTACACAGTGTTACCTGAGTATACAGTGTCACCTGAGTGTTCAATATTGCTCGAGTGACAGTTTATCACCTGAGTAGTCTTTTGGACCCGAGTGACAGTTTGAAGCCGACTTACAAATTTATTTGTTGGATAAAGATATATGTGTAGGATAGTTTGTTTATCTAATAGAAGAGAATAATATGTATATAGTATGAATGTATAATCAGAAGATGATATGATTATGTAAATGGCAGTTTGAATCAAGTGAATAAGTGTTCAGGATAGCAGAGACTTATCTATCACATTCACGTGATCAGTTACATTTCAAAGGATCTTATTCAGAAATCACAGTTGCACAGAGTAGATCATCAACTGGTTCATTCTCACATGTGGATCAAAAAAATCCTTTAACAAGGTGGACCTAATAGTCCTTTCTCTAAATATCTTAACAGAGTTGCATTACTCATTGTATTGTACAAAATCCTTTAACAAGGTGGACCTAACAGTCCTTTCTAT